>SDVV010008285.1:0-17286 GCA_016164225.1 Gammarus roeselii | reverse complement strand
TCATAGGTTATGTGTGCATCGATACATCATCATAAACATGATGTCATTAAGACGCTGTCGTCAAACGCTCCTTGAGATGTGCGGAGCAAATTGACCCTGGAGATACTGGGGCTATATTGGCCCTGGGAATCCTGGTGCCATATCAGTCATGTGCACTCTCTCACCAAATCAGCCCTGGAGTTGGGGGTGCGATAAGAGCTCGGCGTTTCTTGTTGCCGAGTGCACTCTGGTAATGCGGCTGGCAGACCTGTTTCACCTTGCTGCAGTACAGGCTCGATCTAGTACACTTCACTGGCACTTCTCGCACACCATCCATGCTCGCGCATCAGTCTATTCTCTGCCTTGGTCACGAAAGGCTTCTGTGCTTTGTCATCCCCCAAAGGTGTGACATTTAAAGTTTAGTTATATATATTTTATTTTTGTATCGGCGCTATGTTTCGTGGTATTGTAGATGATTATCGGTTATAGAAAGAATATTTAGAGAGTGTCCACGCTAGGGGACCCTATTTATTTCCTATTTTCATATGTTATTTTGCCAGTCATGGTGCCAGTCAGTGCTGCGGTGTGCTCACATGGTCGTATCTCTTGGTCGCGAAGAGGCACTACCTCCCCCATCTGGTCCGAGTGACATACATGTTTCACCCTGGTTCGCGTTCCATTTTATGTTGTTCTGTGATTTTTATATACAGTGATCGTATATCGGTGTTGCTTTGTAGATGTTTACGAGTGTTAGTTTATATAGTGCCCCAGAACCACTCTAAATCGTACTCCTTCTCTTCAATTTTCGATAGTTTGTTTGTATGAAAGTCCTCAGGCATTTTACCCAGGAATGTTTGACAGACATAATTGACATCTTAGCTTATGAATGTCTTATTTACCAATACACTTTTTAGGAGATCAACTTCGATTCAAATTTTAACGGTGTGTTGGCTCATAGGTAATAAAGCAAACCGCTTAGCCACGGGAGGCAATGAGGCCGTATATAATGCTACAACATCGTCATTATTTGTCTCCTTTTATTTGATCGGTTCCGGTGTGGGCTTTGTTGTTATACATGTGCGATATATGAAATTAAATAATTTTAATACTATTCCAGGCGAAGCGTTTAAATCTAGCATATCGTCCCCACGTTCATTCAACTTTTGACTGTGATACGTTCTGCTATATTCTGCTATGTCTGACTCTGTTGTGACAGATATGGGTGAAGCGCAACCGCCAATATGATTTGTTGTAAGCTTATCCATCTTGGATTTTGGAGCTAGGTAGTAAACCGATTCATCCATGGATTCTGTTGTCAAGAAACTCACTGCAGTGAGTAATAGTAAATTAAACAGAAACCCTCCTCGCGCGGTTGATAATGTTTTCCTTTTGATCCTGTACGATTCACTCCTGACTATTTACTGCCTAAATGTTTTATTATAGAGTTGAATTTAGCTACCCGTGACTTGGTGAGATGGTCTCACCAAGTTCCGTTTTAGAGTACGTTTATCACACATCACGACACAACGTTTCCTCTATTATTCCACGTAGATTTTTGTCTGGATTATCCGTGTATATCACGTAGATTTGTTTTCTTCCTCGTCTAACTCGGGTCTTCATGACCTTGATTACACAAATATCAGGGCGGTCACACTGAACTAGTTCCTGCCTGTAGACAAAACCTTTGATGGATTCATCAGCATCGAGCGGTGTTATTTCATAGGTCGGAGGGTAATGTTTTTGATTAACACGTGTAATACGAAGCACTTCCTTCGTGAACTTTGGTTGAGACTGGGATCACTGCACTGTAAGCGTACGTACGCTCCCACCTTTAATTGTATTCTAGGCAATATAATTATTTTACGTCGCATTTTATACATTTCCGACAACAGTGCCTGAATTTGTTTTGGGTCGTTCATCAAATAAACGTCAAAGGGGACCCGACCCATTAATGATGAATGTGGTGTCATATTGTCTGTGTTCACATTTGTTTGCAAGTCATCTATATACCGTTCAGTATTTTTAGCGTGCTTATATACATCCAACTTAGGTTTTATAGTCCGTATGACACGCTCTGCTGGGGATTCTTTGATGGCCTTGTTGTATGTTCAATAAATATATATGTTCCTGCAGGCAAATAAACTTTACAGTTTCTATTGGTAAATTCACTGCCCTAATCTGAACAGATCCGAGTTGTGGCCATACTAGTTCGTTGAATATATTATCATATGCTGCAATCATATTTTTTAAATGTAATGGCTTTCAAGGGATTTACACACTGATATTTGCTGTATATATCAATGACGATCAATAAATATCTAATTTCGTCATTTTTATTTGCATAATCTTTCATATAGGCAACATCCGCACAGAGAATCGATCCAAGACGCGCAGCTGTGAACATGCATCTGCTAAATTTCAAGGGAGCTTGTTTGAATCGTGTAAAAGACTCTGGCCCTTGTAGAAACTTTTCAACATCGCGTCTTGTAGACGGACATGTATTCACATAACTTTGATGTAGGACCTTCACGCTAGTGTATGACCCAGCAGCCTCTGGATTGTAGTAGACATTCTCCATTCTAATTCACTACTAATCTTAAATCTGGCATACATTATATTTTATAGAGGCAACACTTGTTCAAATTCATGTCCTGCAATTTGTGCTCTAATCAAAAGTTTCGAAGTACTTGGGTTTGTGAAACCAACCAAGATGTGCCCTTATGGTTTTTGTTCCATATGTACCTTGTACACGGAGATGAACGGTTCAATCATGCTTTTTGCAAGGAAAGTTTTGCCAAAGTAACGTAATTGACTGATATTGCGCATGCGCAAGACAATAAAGTGTGTGGTATTCAAAGATATTGTTCGGTGGAATGGATTTGAGTGAAAGAGTGATTGGTTTAAATGTATGGCACTGATATTTGCGTACCTACCCCGACAAAAAACATTTGCAATAATACGTAGAGACTCTGATTCCAACATGAAATCGTCATATATACGTGATTGAACATATAAACGTTAGAAGCTTAGAAACAAAGATGGATCACATCAAATGATGATGAAGGAGGACTCAATTGACATTCTATGTCAGATTGAAACCTGGTTGGAATCGGACATTAACACTACCTGCATCGAAATTGACGGCTTCAATGTTTATAGAAAAGATAGAGAAAATTAAGGAGGTGGAACCGTAATTTATGTGCGAGAAGAATATACCTCTTCTCAAGTAATGCTCAACGACAGCAATGAAGTTGATGACCTCTGGGTGAACATCCAGATACGAAAAAACAGATCGTTTGTTGTTGGTTCTCTTTACAGACTACCCAAAGCAAGTGTACAGTCTTTTCAATACACTGAAAAAAAAATCGAGAAGCTATCCGCTTAGGAAAAACGCTGTTCATCGTGGGAGATTTCAATGACGATCAATTGAAACTGAAGTCCAACAATACGAAGCCGATTTTAGACAGACTCGGGCTGCATCAGCTCATAAAAAGTGCAACAAAAATTAATCCCGAATCCCAAACTGTATTGAATCTGCTCATAAGTAACAATCCGTCCTCCATTGTTACCACAGACGTGGAGCCCAATTCTTTCTCGAACCACCAGGAAATAAACTGCATCATTAACATCAAAAAAGAGAAGAAACACGTATACAAAATAACCTGTCGTACAAAAAGAAATTACATCGCGGATAATTTCAGAGCACAACTAGTGGCAAACGTCATGATGATAAAACCGATACATTGCACAGATAACGTCACAGAGCAAGCCCAATTACTCACAGACTATCTTCTCACAATTCTGAACGCTTTGGCGCCAACGGAAACTAAACAATGAAAAGCATGCCGGTTAAGTGGATTACAGAATAACTGCGAAATGAAATTGCACTTAAAAAATATCTCAAACGCAGAGCAAAACGAAGCAACACTTGGTTAGAATTATTTCGAATTCAAAATAGAAGGGTCAAATGAGAAGTCAAGAGGGCAAAAATTAAATACCATCATGAGGAACTAGAACAGTGCAAAAACAATCAAAAAGAAACGTGGAATGTATTGAAAATAATTGTTCCCTACAAAAAAAATATCACCTCGCCTACTTATCCGAATACTCAAGAAACTTCAGAGAGGTTTAACAACTATTTCTCTGGAGTTGGGAAAACAGTTTTTTGAAGAGGTGACCCAGGAAGCTTATCAAGGATTACATAGCGACGCAAAAGCTTTCGATGGAGACAGCGATCGAGAAGCAAACGTCAAATGGAAGCCAAAGCAAGTATCGCAACACGAAGTAAAACTGGCTGTATTTGCCTTGAAGAACACAAATTCTACAAGAAGAGATGGTTTAGGTCTACAATATCTGAAAGACGGCCTTATGGTTACCTTGCCTTATATCTGCACAGTTATTAACACCTACATAGCAAGTGAAACTTTTCAAGAGATCTGGAAGCATGCAATCATGAAAGCAATTCATAAATCTCGGGACAAGAATGAAACATCCAACTTTAGACCGATCAGTCTTCTGCCTGTCCTATCCAAGATTCTAGAAAAGGTATTATCTATCCAATTGATTGATTACCTCAAATTAAACAAGCTTTTCTATGACTGCCAGTATGCTTATCGTCGAACATTGTCAACAGAAGACGCACTTATGAGCATCACTGAAGATCTCTTTACAAAAACTTTGATAAGGGGCAGTTATCTCTGCTGGTATTGCTAGACTTACCGGAAGCATTCAACAGCGTAAGCCATACAATTTTTTTGGCAAGCTCCACAACATCGGAATTGACCCTACTTGGTTCGAAAGTTATCTGGTGAATCGACAACAATCAGTTAAACTCGATAAAGCAACTGTCAAATCCGGCCACAGTTGCCTTTGGGGTCCCTCAAGGTTCGACACTTGGCCCTTTGTTGTTCCTGGTTTTTGTAAATGACATCGACTGCAAATTACCAAAAAATCAAGCAAAAATGGTAATGTAGGCCGATGATGTTAAAATATTGCGTTCCCGAAAGCCGTCGGATATGAATACACTGAAAGACGACGACGAGACAGCCACAACTAATCTGAAATTTTGGTATGATAAAAATGGACTCAAGCTGAACTCTGAGAAAACAAAATGCATCTTGTTCCGCTCGAACTCAAAAAGAAAAGCAGTTGCAATGAATTTCTCTATCAAGATAGGCAAATCTGTTATTCCTGTTGAGGATAAAGTTTTCAGTCTGAGAATATGGTTTGATCCCGATCTTTCCTTCAAGCACCACGTAACTACTCCAAACTGAATGGAGCACTTTTGTTCCTAAATTCCACAAAAAAAGAATTGTATTTCAAATCAAGATTACTGATTGTCCACGCTTTAGTATTTTCCCACATTAACTACTGTCTTTCAATCTGGGGAAAATGCACCAAAACCCAAATGGAAAAAAGTACAACGTTGTATAAACTTTGCAGCAAGAATAACGTGCGATGGTAACCACAGAAAATGTGACCACGTAAGTCCTCTCCTCGAAAAATTACAGTGGCTGAATATCGACAACAAACTGGCACTCCATGAGTCGATCAGAATTCATAAAGATCTTCTAGAAAAACATTCACCCGGCAGCCAAAGACTCATTTATTCTCGAGGTGGAAAGAACAATCGATTCACATGAAATAATGATACTCTTCACGTTGAACACAGGTAAACCGAAACTGCCTGTCGAGCTTTTTCGATTACTGGACCAAAATCATGGAACAACCTCCCAACAAGCCTCCAAAATCTTGAATCAACAAGTCCTTCAAGGATAGGCTTAATGAACATCTGTTGACCGATCAATTCAGAACGGTAACTTTGCCAACAAGCACAAGCTAAATGCATAATACCAATAACCAGAAAAAAACTTTCTGTTCATGAGCGACCACCACCACCAGGTATGGTTTACCGTAGAGCCTCTGAAATATCGGTAGAAAGTTTCTCGCTGGAGATGAATGAAATTATCAGTGGCATCGACGTAGCCCATAAAAAAGTGTATATTATGGGTGATTTCAACGTAAATCTGCTTCAGTATCTTAGATCGAATTTAGTTGCTGACTATTGTAATAATTTCATTTCTCATGATCTGTACCCATTAATTACTAAACCAACGCGTACAGCTGGTGGATTCGCAACATTAATAGACAACATTTTCACCATAGGTGTTAATAGTGTAACACGTGCAGCTGTGATCATTTCCGATGTCGCCGACCATTACCCAATTTTCATTCAAAAACCAAATTCTCACGAACCCAGTAATCCGACTATAATTACCTATCGTAAATACAGCGACCGTAACATTCGAAGCTTTAAAGAGGCGCTGGGAGCGTAGGACTTTAATGAGATACTATCCACAGTAAACTCAAACGATGCTTTCACGCAGTTTCATAGTATATTAATTGTACTGTTCGAGGTGCATTTTCCGCTTACAACTAAAGAGCTCAGCTACTAACAAGCTAAGAATCTGTGGATGACAGCTGGTTTACTTGCTTCACAAAAAGATAAGGACTGACTGTACCGTAGATACAAAAGGCATTCCAACACTCGTAGAGATGAATTTAAACGATACAAAAATGCGTTCACTAAACTGACAAATATTGCTCGGGAAAACTATATACAAAATTTGATAGGGACCTCTCAAGGAAATAGCAAAAAGGTC
The DNA here is from genome assembly GCA_016164225.1 of Gammarus roeselii. Lineage (NCBI taxonomy): Eukaryota > Metazoa > Arthropoda > Malacostraca > Amphipoda > Gammaridae > Gammarus > Gammarus roeselii. The sequence goes on along the minus strand of SDVV010008285.1, from coordinate 10,645 downwards.
TGGAAAATCATAAGCAACCTTCATGATGAAGTCATCACTGATCCACAAACGATTTCAAATGCGTTCAATAATTTCTTCAATAGTATTCCTAATACTCTAAGTGAATCAATTATTAGCAACAACATCCCCTTTGAACATTATTTAGAGAGTGCTATTCCTGAACAGCCAATCTTTAACCCTACCGACTTGAACGAAGTTAAATCAATCGTTAATAATTTAAAAAATAGTTGCAGCACTGCCTGGGATAACATCCCAACCAATGTAATTAAAGCTATATCTGGGACTATTGTAGCTCCCTTGACCCAACTTATCAATAAGTTTATCATGCAAGGAGTTTTTCCTGATGCACTCAAATTCGTTAAAATTAGTCCAATATATAGAAATTGAAACAAAACAGACATGAAAAATTAACGCTCAATATCAGTCCTGCCCGTTTTGAGCAAATTTTATGAAAAAATATTTTATGTTAGACTATATACTAATGTTATCTCAAACAACCTAATTAGCCAAAATCAATTTGGTTTTCAAGCTCTCAGGAATACAGAGCATGCTTTATTAAAATTTGCTGGAGACGTTGTTGATGGGTTTGACAGTGGTAAAGTCACCGTTGCAACTTTTATGGATCTCAGCAAAGCTTTTAATTGCGTGAATCATGAGATTTTAGTTGCAAAACTACAGCATTAGGGAGTTAGTTCCATCGATAAGAGTTGGATAAAAAGTTATTTCATTGATAGAAAACACCTAGTGACTTGGAATAAACAATCATCATCTGCCAGTACGTTAAATATAGGATTTCTGCAAGGGTCAATCCTAGGTCCTTTGCTCTTCCTTATATATATTAATGACATTGTAAACAATAGCAACAGGTTATCCTTTGTACTTTTTGCAGGTGATACTACAGTTTATTCGACCGTGAAAAACCTCAATGATACTATTACTAATATCAATAATAAATTGGTTCACATTTCAAACTGGTTCACATCCAACAAGCTGACGCTAAATGTTGACAAGACGCAGGTCATGATATTTTCCAGGAGGATGATACCCATTCCTAACACACAGGTCGAATTGAACGGTCAACAGGTGGCTTATGTAGCAAAAAACAAAGTTTTATTTGTGTTATCGTAGATCAGACACATAACTGGAAAGATCACGTCTCATTTGTTGCCGGGAAATTATCCAAATCGTGTGGCATCCTATACAAAATTAGAAATTGTCTCACCACTACTGCTAAAAGGCTTTTGTACTATAGCCTTATTCATCCTTTTCTGACTTATTTTGTAAACGTGTATGCGCCAACCTACAAAGCAAACTTAAGACCTATCGTTTTAAGTCAAAAGCGTGTCATCAGAACACTATCTCATGCTAGCAGACGTGACCACACGTTGCCTCTCTTTTGGCAATGGAACATTCTCCCACTGTGTCAAATCATTAACTTTTCCACTGCAGTGTTTGTCTACAAAGCTTTTAATCATTTAACTTACATTGATAACAGTTTTTTCCTTAGAAATAATCCTATGAATGATCTTCGCAACAATGCGGATTTGCAAATTCCGCGAAATTCGTCAACACAGTCCCAACTATTTTCAAAATACAGAGCTGCTAATACCTGGAATTCGATTTCCATAGATATAAGGACTGGCAGAAGTATTGCTACCTTTAAACGTAAACTAAAATTATACCTGTTTGAACTTGTACGTGCAGAAACTTTTGAATTGTAATTTACTTCTGCTATGCAATTTTCCGTGTCAACTAGTTGTGTTTCAACATTTCATCTACAGATGCTTTCATTCTGTATATATATATATATTTTTTCTCGCCTCACATGCTCAAATTTCCAATTATCTTGTTCATGTAGAAATCCGTCCATTTAGTGTACCCATAGATTATGACTCATTGAAAATTTCTTCCCTGTGTGCATATGTTAATATGTCATGCTTACTATGCAGTTACTTTCAAATTGTTGCCATCGTACGCCAAACAATGTGTGAGTAATGTAATAGACAACCTCATGTCGGACATTTTCTGCTCTAAAGCTAAGTAAATGACAGTTGAAACAGTAAATAGTCATGATAAAGTAAGCGTCGGTGATCAGACTTACACTGCCTATTTTTCTTGAAATTAATGATCCAATTTAATGCTTGCATCTGTCTCAACATATTAAAAAGTGGAGAGTAGAGGATGTCCTCCAACAATGTCCGTCGGCTGGTCCTTACTCCTGAACCCTAGTCTTAAGTTAATATTAAATTCACCTAGGTAGCAAATGTTGTCTTCAGAACAGCTCACTCTGACGAAGACTTGATACGTATCATCTGTGTATTCTGATATTTCTGTTATTTTGTCAACATGTCATTATACCTAAATAAATTTTAAATCCTTTAAATCCATAACTCTCAACATTGAGACACCAACATTGAGACACCGATCACAATTGTCTTTGCCAATTACCATAAGTGTCAACTAGCGTTTTGTCTATTTCTACGCTTTAAATGTTCCATTCGTTTTGGTATAATTAAAATACGAACTCAGTTTTTTTTGAGAAACAACAGGCCGCTTCCAACTTGACAAAGGTTTACTCGATTTTAATATAATTCATTGAAATATTTTAAACAATTACCGTACCATTTTTGATGATACAATCATTGCCTTATAAACTAACATTTTGCTTTATTTCCTACAACAGAAGTATATTCATCCAACTTGTATACGCCAGCATTGTATTATTTCTGATTGTCAATCATTTAATCATTTCCTAGCGGTCTTGAAGTGTGTGAATTTGTGTATTCAATTGTTTGGTATGTATTTTGGGTTTCATTTTTTTTGTATAACTTATGTCGCCTACTCGCCCCTTCATTATTAATACAATGGTTTAGATCCATCTTTACAAATATGTTAGTATTTTTTGATTTCCCAACCCTGTTTTGTGTTCATATTTTTTGTATAATTCATGTTGTCCATCCACAGCTTTGCCATCGTACAAGAATGTAGGCTACTCATTAGAATAGGTTATCACATTTTGATGTCCCAACCCCATGTTTCTCGGGACTCTAACCACATGCATGCGTGATTTTGCCACCACATGAACTTGTTATTTTCCACACCCATGTATTCCGTTATTTATCAGCCCCCAAGTATTTCGCATTTCTCAACCCCGCGTGTCACTGGTTTTCCCTACGCTATGTAGTCGAAATTATTATGTCAAAATAGACATTTCTGTACGTGCACAGATGGTACTATTGTGAATAATATTTTGCTCCATGTAATCCGAACCGGCGGCCCTTAGAGATGAGCAGTGACGAATTCAAATTGAACTTTCGAGGAACGATAGGTAGCTCCTAGCTTTGTCAGAGGCCACCTCGACAAGAATATAATTTATTAAATCATATATACCATCCACCGTATCATTTTTGAAGATACAATCGTTGTCACATAAGCTAATATTGTGCTTCATCTCCTACAACAGAAGTATATTAGTTCGGTTTCTGTACTCCAGTATAGAATTAGTCTGATTGCCCATCATTTAACCATTTCCTAGCGGTCATGAAGTGTATATATTTCAGTGCTAGGTATATATTTTATGAATAACTTCTGTAGTCTAATCACCACTTCATTATTCATACAATGTTTTATACCCATCTTTACAATATGTTAGCGCATTTCGTCATGGAATATGTATATCCATTGCTATGTATATATCGTATGTACAATTTATGTCACCTATTCAACCTTTTAGTTTTCATATCTTACCCAATCTCTATAATATGTTAGCGCATTTCGATTTTCCAACCCCATGTTCTCAGGATTCATTAGCCCCATGTGTTGGCGGTTTTCCCAATCCTATGTACTTTTGTGATTTTCCCAACCCCATGTATTTCGTGATCGCCCCACCCCATGTATTTCATGCCAGGCATTCCTGATTCTTACCTCAAATAAGATGTTGACTGTTGATCATTGATTATAATATTATAATTTATAATCTGTCGCATGAAATCAAAACCAGCGGCGAATTTCAAATTGAATTTTCGTCTACGTAATTCAAATAGTATTAACGGCTATAAAGTTTCACGTTTACTATTTTAAAAATTGAAAACCCATTACCAGATGATTGAAATAAAGGATTTAATAATAATTTCATAATTATACTAATTGTCATCCATACATGTAGGTATGTGTGTGCACATATGAATGTGTATTATACTGATTGTCATCTATACATGTAGTTAGGTGTTTGCACATATGAATTTGTATTATACTGATTGTTCATCCGTATATGTAGTTAGGTATGAGCACATAGGAATGTGTATTATACTAATTGTCATCCATATATGTAGGTAGGTGTGTGCACATATGATTGTGTTTTATACTGATTGTCATCCATACATGTAGGCAGGTGTATGCACATATGAATGTGTATTACACTGTTTGTCATCCATGTATGTAGGTAGGTGTGTGCACATTTTGAATGTGTATTTATGTGTGTACATGTATGATGGTAAATTGTGAAATCCATTCCAGTTCCATGAAGGCGACCCAGCAGCACACTAGAGATGAGCTGCGATGTATTCATTTTGGATTTATCAATCCCTTGCCCATGCGTTGATAAATCCAAATAGCGCATATGTAAACTAAGTTTGATGTATTATACCTAAGTATTGAAAACCCATTGCTAGACCATGGAAATGAATGATTTAATAATGATAATAATAATACACAACAGAGAGTTTACATGTGGTTTTCTTAGCTAATGGATCGAATGACGATTTGTCCTGTATGTATTTTAATTTTTTCATGTTTCCATACAGGAAAGTGCTCTGACCCTGAAACGACAACCTCACCAAAGCAATCAATTAATTTACTAATTCGTTTTCCCACACGGATACTCTTCCCAGAACCCGCTCACAAACAATCGTGCGGGTTTGACGAAGAGGTTGATATCCGCATACCTAATCATCTCCATCTTTCCCATCAGGGGATACACAACTATTTTTCGATGAAGCTTTAGATTATATATATTTTTTCTCTTATTTTTGCAGATGTATTCCGTCAAGGATATGCGGAAGTCAAGGACCCGTTTGGCAACACCAGGGGATTATCAGCGTGGGCTATTTACATCTGTAAAGTTAGATCGATCATGCCAATATCTGTGCTATCAACCAATGTGGCTTCTGTACGTTTTTTCCAGCAATTGATTTAACCTATTATAATTTTTTTTCTCAACAAATCATGGTAACAACTCGATCGGGGGTAAACCAGATAAGCACGGAACTTCAGAACTCTATTCCATTTTAGAGCAGAAAACAGTGTTATATTTCTTCTAAATACATAGATTTTTACGTGCAGACCGACGCAGTACCCTCCAGCAAATCATCCCGTATCAGGGCTTTCCGCTGGCCAGTCATCGCCCAAACTATCAGGGTGATCTTAGTTACGGTGATCCAACATCACAGTCCGCAGCAACAAGCGTGGCAATTCCGACAACCGTTGCAGAGACCCCCGATGTAGACACATGCATGAAAACCTCGACAACCGTGGCAGACACCACCGATGCAGGCACAAGCATACCAGCAACAGACTCGAGCTTATCATCCATCAGGAGACTTTTTCAAAGTCGGGCATGTTGCATTACAAAGGTTAGTGTATACAAAAAAATAATTTAATAATTTTTTATTTAATAAAATATTCCATGTTTCTTCAAGAACAACTTCACCATAGGTTGAGAAGGCGAATGATCTGTCTTGGTACATCCATTGTTAGGGACTTGTCTACCGATATTAGCTCAAGTAAGTGAAATGAACTACGCTCCAGCATGATTTTCTCTTGACTGAGGAAGCTAACTACAAAGTCAGGACTTAGCATAATTCTAGACTTGTGCAGTTTTAATTTCCTGTTCAAGAACACAAGCGATTTTTATTCAGAGTTGCACTCCAGTTCCACTCTCGACAAATCCTGTCTTATTAAAACAGGCACTTGATCTTTCATTTTCAAAATGTTCAAGATAACTTTAAATGTTGGTAGAGTCGTTGACACAAAATTTCCAGCTTCAATGAATGCAAACCTCCGGAGAGTCCGGTTATAGGTGACTGCAAGATTTCCTACTTTTATCAGCTCCATTTTTCGGCCTTGTTGATCAATCTTGAGGAGGAGTAGTCTCAACGTGAAGCTGATGATGTGTGTGTCCACCGCCTCAGTGGCACAAGTTTCATACGACCCCACCGCTGCAGGCAGGCAAACAGGTTACAACACGTATATCGGTTTCGTTTTTGTTTTGATTTGGTTTTGTTGTCGTACATCTGGCAGCGAATGGCAAACCTCTTGCCCAAGTTATAGTACACTGTTGTATAAAAGGGCAAATGCTGCAGCTCAGACATTATATGTGCTCTTGATCTCGTTGCGACACACCTTCCTCGAAATGTAAATAATCCTAACATTACTATTTTTTGTTTTCTATTGTAATTTTGCCAGTCTATTTTTTATTGTTTTATTATAGATATACCTTTGTTTATTCTTGTAGGATGAATCAAACACCATTGCTGAAGGATGTAGGGAGCTTTCCATACCAAAATTATACCTGTCCGCCCCTCGCATGCCCTAGCGCAAGCCTCGCAATGTCCACAAGCCCTAGCGCAAGCCCGCAACCCGGTGCTGATGCTGCTGCTGATCCGTCTCCGGAACAACCTGAAGTTAAGCTTTCTGCTCCGTCTTCGAAACTACCCGGAGTTCAGCCTACTGCTCCGGAACAACCCGGAGTTCAGCCTACTGCTGCGTTGGATGCACCCTTGGCGCTGTCTCCTGTTGGACAGTTCGTAACTCAGCCTACTGATCCGTCCTTGACACTGTCTCCTGTTGGACAGTTCGTTACTCAGTCTTTTGATGGTTCGTCCTTGGCGCCGTCTCATGTTGGACAGCTCGTTACTCAGCCTACTGATGGTTCAAATCCTTTGCGTGAGGCTATATTTCACCAACCTACCTCTGTAGGTTTTTTGAAAAACAAATTCGTGACATCAATATTTATACCAGACACTGAACATGTCAACATGTTCAGTGTCCTGAACGACACTGAAAGCAAGGAATTAGTGGAATATGCTGAATCTAAATTATGTATATTCCAAAGACTCTAATGCACCGTGAATGTCATTATGAGCAAACAAGTTGCGGATGCATCTATAGATGACAAGGACTGGGTGATTAACACAAAAGTGGTCCAGCTAACAAAATCCTTGCTTTTAAGTGAGTTGATTAAGGATCTCTGGGTAGATTTACAAAATAAATTTGAAAAACAGGAGAGAGAAGGTGTGGGTGGTCCATTAATACAGTAACTAGTGTTGAGCTTAAATTCCACATGACAGGGGTTGGTTAAAGGAACAAAAAATAAGGGCGACTATGTTATTTGGCCCAAAAACTGTCCAGGCCTGCCCCATATAGTCAACCTCACGACAAAAAAGAATAATAGCGTGCTCACTAGCATTTCTACTTGTCTGAAAATACATATCTCCCAAGGAAAAGAAAACAATCAAAGTTAACTTACCTCCCATACAAAAACACTTACTTTAACTTTCCAAAACTTGCCTTGAACAAACCTGTTGCTTTGTAAGGTTTACCTAATATAGAAAGAGATTGTGAAGTTAACATTAGACTGTATCAGCTCACAAAATAAAGGAAGGGTATGGTCTGGTCAGTGTATACAGAGGTAGCTTAGAGGCCATTGAGGAACGCACGATCCACCTTGTGCAAATCTTAGATGCCAACCATATCGCACTCATATCGTGTTCCACTACATTTATGCGCACATTCAGAGATAATAGGAGGATTTTTTTGTCCATTCTGCATGCAGGGCATGCATGAAAGCAAATAAAATGGACACGTAAATTTTTATTTGTCCAGTAAAGGCTTGCAAAACATCAGCATGCCTGAAGAAGGCGAAATTTAACAATTCTCAGCCATGCTCGCAACAATGAACTCCCCCCCCCGTTGTTTGTTATTATGACTGTAAATTTGTGCTGGAGCCTAAAACACAGGGAAAACATGTAGTCAACATACACAAGTTCTGCATGTACAGTTATACTCTAGTGGATAAAGACGGGAAAATTAGAAGGCACAAAGAAGTCGATTCGACTTCAGTTCCCCCAGGGAAGATGGAGACACATCTCGTCGAGAATATGTTGCTAGATTATAATGATTACATGTAGACATTACCATTCTAGCCCATCCCCGTCCTCACAAAACAAGTCATAAATAAATATTGCGGAAGCAAAACATGTGAGTACCTCGGGGAGCCTTATGGAGAAAATGGTAAAAGACGAGTTCGCCACCAGAATCATTACATCGAGGGGGTCTTCGGTACCAACAAAAAAGTGATATCAGGGAACTACATTGCCGCTCTATGCTCGAATTGCAGCCTCACAATCGCTGAAAAGCTAGTGTTCATGTCTTGTATTGCTCACAATGCCTCGGCCTATGACATGAGATTCATATTGAGAGGATTGGACGGCACTACCTTCTCAAAAATAAATGTGCTACCGAAACAGTCAGATAAAAAGTTCAGCATCTCTGTCTCTTTGAACGATGACACGAGCAATTACGGGGTAAAGTTTATCGACTCGTACTCGTTCCTCAACGCAAGTTTAGACGGCCTTGCCAAAAATCTTAAAGCTAGTGGTCATACCATGCCGCTTCTGAAATCCCATTTCACAAGTCTCGGCTACACTGACAAGGTTAAAGACCTCGCTACTCGAAAAACACATTTCTGCTATGAGGCAATCACATCGGATTGTGTGCTCGACCAAACTGACATCCCATCACAACAAGCCTTTTACAGTCAACTACGAGGCAAAGGAATATCGGACTCTGATTATGCTGAAGTGATTGAAATGTGACAGGCAGCTAACTGCACGACCTTGCGTGACGACATGATCATCTACCTGCTCATCGACACGTTGCTACTGGCCAAAGTCTTCCAAAAGCTTAGGGAGACCATGACACACGACTACACCCTGGATCACGTCCATTTTGTGAGCGAACCTGGGTTTGCAATGTGCGCTGTCCTATACGAAGGCAAGATGAAACTGGAGCTGGTCAAAGATATCGATCTACTCCACTTGATTGTCATAAATACACGAGGCGGATTTATGACGTTGGCGAAAGTTCTTACCAAGATAAACCATGACCCTAAACTACCTGTGTTTTCAGCAGCAATGTGGGACTTTAACGATCTTCATAGTGGATGCTTGAGTAAGTCCATTGTCATTGGCGAAATCCACGAGCTCACACCCGAAGAAATTCAAGCATTTGACTTGGTAAACGCGGACTGTTCTGGCGAGTACATGTACATTGTCTGTATCGATGTTCAAGTCAGCGACAAAGTTGCACGAAAAACAGACGAGCTGCCACTAATGCTTCATCACAAAGAGGTTACCTTGGACGATGTTTCTCCCTTCCCAAAAAATCTCTTGTCAGGCTCGGAACATCTCAAAAACCGAATACGAGCTGATCGTAAGCTTGTTGCTAGTCATCTGCCCTAAACTGACTACCTCGTGGCCCTGGAATTATTGCAAATACTCCTCAGGCAAGGATTGGAAATTACCATGGTTCATCGAATTTTTCTCATAAAACAAGAACCGGTTTTCAAATCATTTTGGCATGAAAAATATACAAAAAATGTCACGAATCTACGAACTTCTTCCAAAAATTCCTGTGCAAACTGCACTCAAATAGTATCGACGGCAAGTTTTTGTGCAATCCTGTCAACAGAAGCTTAGAGACGAAGTTCGTGTGCATAGCTAACGAGTTCCGAAAACACGCTGTCAACCCCCTCCTGAAAACTTGCTCCGTCATCTGCCCCGAAACAGTCATCATGATCCTCAAGTAAGAAAAGTCCGAATGGTACACCCACTCCAATTTGAATTCAATGTGTTTGAAAAAGCTGAAACAAAAATCTTCAACTTCTTTTATGACACTCTGAAACCCAAATACGGTGACAACGTCTCGCTCATCTACTCGGACACAGACTCGTTGCTGCTTTAGTTCAAAGGTGTGGCTGACATTGAGGCGGAAATGAGGCAAACTCCTCTGGCTGAATACATGGACTTCTTCAACTCCCCCAAGAACCATCCCTTGTACGATGAATCAAATAAATGACAGCTGGGACTTCTGGAAAGTGAAACAACCGACGATTACCCGAGTGAGAACATTTGCTTGCAACCAAAGTGTTATAGCATGTTGCTTCAATTCGACGCTACAAAATCAGCTCCTAAAGGTGTGAACTACCAGACACAAGCCAAAATCGGACATGAACAATACAGAGACATACATAACCAGAAAACATTCACTCCCTTTGAGAACATACACAACTTTCGCGCACAAGCATGCCAGCTTCAAACTGTCCGTACTATTAAAAATTACCTCGGTAAATTTGAAAACAAACGCTACTATATCGACGCTTGCACAACTCCAGACATTCGCAAAAAAAAATTTTGCAGTTGAACCTACCGTCACTAAAAAGAGGAAGCGATGTGTCTTGGGTGATGATGACGATGTGGTAAAAATGGATTTAACATGGAAGAGACGTAAGCTTGGGGGAGCCGTCTTTGGCTCGTGCAGTCGGTTTTATTCTCTAAATCTACCTAATATATTGTATATATGTAGAATA
>SDVV010008284.1:0-17287 GCA_016164225.1 Gammarus roeselii | reverse complement strand
TTTATGTATGGTTTCACCGTCAGAATAAATTTTTTTTGGAGTGTTGGATGTGTTGCTCCAACCATATTCGTCTATTATAACGAATATTGAATAAATCCACTCCAACATATATACAGCAGATCGGTTATGTTTGCTCCGCAGTCAACAAGCCCTAGGATATGAAGCGTGCCTACGATACATAATTAGCGAAATATATATCAATGTACAATAACATAGATCGAATATCAATGAATGCAAAAGGGTTACCATACACAGCCAAATACATTAATACCTAGGCGACCTAACATTTTCTAACCAATAGTCATGTATTTTTATTCAAGTTTGATGCTAATGTAAGATTTTGTGATGTATGAAACTCTCCACTTGGGCTGTATATTTAACATAACAAAAGCAGTCTGAATACATTTCTCCAATTTGATCCAGCAAATATCCTTTAGCAGATATTAGAATTCAGAATTTTATCTATATCTCTGCTTCATGTTTGTTCCATGATTGTTTCATGTTTGGATCCAAGAGAACTAATTCACTTCGATTTGCTACACTTTTTTAACGTGAAACAGTTTCAGGCGATATTAGGTTCAAAGATCTAGTCATCCTAACCAACTTAACCAATATTTATATATTTCCATCCAAGTTTGATGCTTATGTATGATATTTAGTCATTATTTTGTGCGGTGTACATATCAAATCCCCTCCACACATCTCAATTTTACGTAGCTTTTTTTTTAATGTCACACACCAGGTACACACATACACGCTTTATACGCATATGCAGGGCCGGTCAAGGTATAATGACATACACACATTTGTATGTTTATACAGAGTCGGTTAAGATCTGTAGCATTTTACCTCTGATCTATGGTTTTCCATTAGAACAAAGTCCCTTATTTTGTTACAAGATATTTAATGTGGAACAGCTTCAGTCATGTTAGGTGAAAAGAACTTATCTTAACCTAACCTAACTTTTTCTAACTAAGAATTATGTATTATCGATCGACTTTTCGTACATACATAGGATACTTTTTCATCGATTTATGACATTCATATCCACCCTCTCCACTTGGCTCTACATTTTGATTCATCATTTGCAGTTTTGATTTACACTTCCAATTTTGATCTAGCAATTTTCATCCCTTTTCATATGCAAATTACATCGTTTGTTTAGATTGTTATACATTTTTACATATGATTCTTGTTTTTTACATGTTATTCACACCCATCAAAACCTAACCTAACTTTATGTATGGTTTTCAGTCATTGTTATATACATATGAAGTCCTTCAGACGACTCTATATATCACTTCAACATATATGTTATTCATTTCGTTGTCACTCTCAACCTATATCTGTTAGCAGAGAGGACCCATTTGCAGACTTAAATGAATTGACTGTTACAGGCATTTCATATTATTTTTGATTTGACGTAATTATACATCACTTTAACATGTTATTCACACCCATAATAACCTAACTTAACCTTATGTATGGTATTCAGTCATTTATATATACATATGAACCTCTCCAGACGACTCTAAATATCACTTTAACATACATGTCATTTATTTCGTTGTCACTCTCGACCCATATTAGTTAGCAGAGAGGCCTCATTTTTAAACTTGGATGGATTGAATGCTACAAGTAATTCAGATATGTATCCAGTTTCATACAAACAGACACATGGTCTGACACTATGTTTTTCTCATTTCACTTCAATATCTTCACTTGGCTCTACAACCTGTGATGATATGCTTCTCTGATTTGACTTTTATTTCCTATAGTTTTCAAATTTTTGACGATGGCTTCGTTTCAAGATCTGATCGGAGTCTGATTTATATCCTACCAATCTGTAAAACATCTAGATAATTTACCTCGAGATAGGTTTCTAGTATCATTTCACGTCTTGAAACATATCCTTCTACTGTTTTCAACAATTTGATGTTTCCTCCGACTGAAACGATGTTTGCAATTCTTTGCCTAACCTTTGAGTTTAGGATACTATCATTATTTCATTGATAATTTACATAGTTTCATTAGTATTTATTGGCATTATTTACAGACGTTAATAGAATCATCAATGACATATACCTCGTTTTTTATTTAAAACAGCATGGTTTGTACATCCAACCAGACCCATCGTCACTATATTTCAGTTTCCTCTCAAAATCTTTCATATACTCTATCATAGCTTTGATGCGAATACCGAAAGATGTTCCGTTCCCGTGAGTTCACAAATATATTGCTTCTTCTTCTTGAACCTCAACTATTTGAAACTTCTCCAATTCAAAGTCATTCTGATTTTCATCATTGAGAATTTTTGCATACGATCCAGAATTCCTTTTATTCACATGTATATATTTTTTTCCACTACCTCAGCTTTATTACAGTCATGATGATGATTTTTCACTTTGATCATATCAATTTCGAGATTTTCTTTCTTATTTCCTCTATTCTTTGTTACGTACGACTGTGATGCGTCGACATCAGTTACCCCAAGCCAACCTCCTTTTTCCGGCATCCATATATGAATGATATCTCCCACTCTTTTGATTCTTATTTTACCCATTTTGAGATAACTGATATTTTCAACACTAGTCAATATATGTTCGATCCGACACATATCATCTTCGGAAATTTCTACTTCCAACACTTGTAATCAAATTTTGAGATATGAAGATTTATTTTTTTGGTAATCTATGACGAAACGTGTGTCTCCGCTTGATCTCAACGTAACACTGACTCTTCTCTCGGTATGCAGCTAGCTATTATAAGTTTTTGATCACATCTTATTCATCGCAAAACATTAGGCCTAGCATTGCTCGCCTAGGTCATCAACTGTGTATGTATGTATGTGAATAGGGTTGTGTACGTATGCGAATGTGTAGGTTCAACCATACGTACGTGTTACACGAGTTAAAAATGTAATAAAAAAAATATTTCAATAAATTTTCACATTTTCGAGGGAATAGACAGGCTAAGCCTGTCTATTGAAGTGATAACTTGGCTACTTGTGATAAGTGTTATCCCTCGAAAATTGATGTTATATTGAAATTTTGATTTTTTTCATACATTTATAACTCGTGCAACGCGTACGTAAGGCTGAACATACACATTCAAATACATACGCAGTTGATGACCTAGGCGAGCAATGTTAGGCCTAGTGTTTTGTGAAAAATAACATGTGATCAACTTAAATAGCTAGCTGCATACCAAGAAAGGAGTCGGTGTTACGTTGAGATCAAGCGGAGACTCACTTTTCGTCATAGAATAAACATAAAATTAATATTCATATCCCAAAATTAGTTTACAAGTGTTGGAAGGAAAATCTCCGAGTATGATATGAGTCTGATCGAACATATATTGACAAGTGTTGGAAATATCAGTGTTCTCAGAATGGGTAAAATAAGAATCAGAAGAATGGGAGATATCATTCATATATGGATGCAGAAAAAATAAAGTCGGCTTTGGGTAACTGATGTCGACGCATTACAGTCGTATGTAACAATGAATAGAGGAAATAAGAAAGCAAATCTAGAAACTGATATGATCCAAGTGGAAAATCATCATCATGACTATAATAAAGCTGAGGTAGTGGAAAACAAATTATACCTATGAAAAAGAAAATCTGGATCGTATGCAAAATTTTCTCATAGATAAAGATCAAAATGACTTCGAATTGGAGAAATTTCGAATAGTTAAGGTTCAAGAATAAGAAGCAATATATTTGTGGACTCACGGGAACTGAACAAATTTTGGTATTCGCATCAAAGCTATGATAGAGTATATTAAAGATTCTGAGAGGAAACAAATATAGTGATGATGGGTATGGTTGGATGTACAAACCATGCTGTTTCAAATCAAAAAAACGATGTGTATATTATTGATGATGCCAGTAAGGTCTGTAAATAATGGCAATAAATACTAATAAAACCACGTGAATCCCTAATGAAATGATTAAAATATCCTAAATTCAAAGGTTAGGCAAAGAATTGCTAACATCTTGTCAGTCGGAGGTAACATCGAATTGTCGAGAACAGTAGAAGAATATGTTTCCAGGCATGAAATGATACCATAAACCTATCCCGAGGTAGATGATCTAGATGTTATACAGATTGGTAGGATATAAATCAGAGTCCGATCAGATCTTGAAACGAAGTAGTCAAGAATTTGAAAATTATAGGAAATGAAAGGCAAATCAGAGATGCAAGTCGTCAAAGGTTGTAGAGCCAAGTGGAGATATTGAAGTAAATTAGGAATAAACATAGTGTGAGAGGATAGCCTCTGGTCGAATAGTTGTTCTAGAAAGCGGACTGTAGGTAGGAATGGGATCATTCCATCATAAAATCGGAGGTCTGATTCCGTGTGTGTGTGCGAGACCGATGGATATGAAGTGCACATGTTTAGCTTTTAGATATTTTAAAGCCTCGAGATTCTGTCCAGGCAACCACCTTGGCAATTGCACTCAGTTGTTTACGTTGTAGTTGGGACAACTGGCACCGATGCGTATATCATAAAATGCGTACACAACTGGCGCCGATGCGTATATCATGAAGTCGTCAACGTACAGTGACCCATTCACGGAGGGAGGGATCACTCCCGTGATCCCATTAATGGTAATCGCGAATCGAGTCCACGAAAGGACGCTACCTTGGCGAACCCCCTCATTCTGGGTATGTATGTCCGAAAGGTGATTGTCGATTTTGGCACGGATGACTTTCCGCCGGAGAAAGTTCTTGATGAGAAATGCTTAGTGACCCCGGAGACCCATCCGGTGAATCTCTCGGATTTGATTTGAGCCTTATTTCAACCGGAGGGCGCGACAGCCGTTGATTCAGGTAAGTTCGCGCGGCCTCCCGTGTGGAAATATTAGTCATGTCAAGATTAAGTCAGTGCATATTTCAATTGTGGCATATTCGCAACCTAGCGCGTACGGGAGAGTAAAGAGTTAACGCGTATCTTCGTAAAATGTATTGTTATTTCTTTGCGTAATTGGGTGGAGAGACCAACTCACTTGCATAGGTGTTTGGGGCTTAGACAGCTTCGTATAGTCCGGTGGGTTTTTCGAGAGCGATGAGCTTTTAACGGTTGGTTGGGTCCGTGGGTAGGCTTTGTAGGTTGCACGGGGGATTCAGGAACGCTCGTGGGACTGCCGTGAGTGCGTTGCAATCCATCAGTAAGTGTTTCCCGCTGATAGCTACTTAGTGGCAACAGGGACAAGGTGGCGCGTTTGGTCCTATGTCGACATCCATCAGGTGGTTGTGAGTTCTCCACGTGTGGCCCGTGCTCAAGCGGTTGATGAACACTTGGTCTTTTCTGTTGGTGAACTTCGTTTCCCATTCTCCGACTGAGGGTTTGACTGAAAGCATCTTTTGTCCACTCTGCTGCCTCATATCATTCCATCGGGATGTTATATGGGAGTTGATGATAGGGATCCAGTCCCGGTAATGTATTGCAAAAAATTGTTCTTGGTGAGTAGATGCTAGTTTAGCAAGCGAGTCTGCAAGTTCGTTTCCTCTTATTCCCGCGTGCCCGGGGATCCAGCAAAAATCCACTGCCTGACCCGTCTCAGTCATCACAAAGAGATCGTGCTGCATCTTACGTAGAACAGGATGTTCATAATGCAGTGTTTTAAGCTGGGTGAGGACACTCAGACTGGCTGAGAATACGACGTATTTAGGGAAGCGATTTGTTTTTGCGATAGAGACGGCTAGTTCGAGTGCACGAAGCTCCGCAAAGAACACGGAGGCCTCTTGTGGGAGGGTGGCCGAGAGTGGGGTGTCCCCGCACACAGCGGCGGCTCCCACTCCGTCCGCGGTTTTGGAGCCATCAGTGTATATGTGGCGGTGCTTTAAATGTTCTTCCTCGAGTGGTCTTAGGAATTACTGCCGGTATGCGTTGGTTGGAGTAGTTGCTTTAGGGTACATTTGCAGGTCAAGGTTGACCGGTGGTGGGTTGATCATCCATGTTGGTGTGTTAATTTCAATGATTCGGAAGGCAAATGAGGGCTTAATAGCTTTACGATTGATGTTTGGCGAGGTCAGCAGGTTGTCCACGCGAAGGGAAAACGGTGGGCATATGTTTTTTTTCAGCCGCGAAAAGGCGCTAATCGGATATGTTGGTGATGTGGCTGATTGCTGGGTGGTTGATTAGACTTCTAGTCTTAAATTAGTATTGTAATGAAAGTTTGTCTCGCCGGAGCGGAAATGGAAGTTCGTTAGCGAGCACGTTTAGGGATTCGATTAGGACGGAGCGGAACGAGCCGGTTGTGATACGCAAAGCATTGTTTGCGATGGTCGGGAGAGGGTCGAAAATAGTTTTGGCTGCAGATCCGTAGACAACAGCTCCGTAGTCCATGCGCTATCGTATTATTGCTCTGAACAGCGTCATTCGGGTGCCCGTGTCGGCACCGAACTTCTGGGATGTTACCGATTGGATAAGTCCTGTCGATCTTTTGCAGCGAGTCGCCAGGGCTGCAATATGGGGTCGCCACGTGAGTTTAGGGTCCTGCATAAGACCCAGGAATTTGATCGTATCTTCGTATGCTAAAGGTGTGTTGTGCAGCGTTAGGGCTGGTTTCAGATGTAAACCAGGCACAAGGGTACAGTGCATGCTTATAGTTTCAGAGGGCGAGAATCGGAATCCGTTTAAGGAAGCCCAGTTCTTGACTAGGCTTAGGCACTTCTGGAGTTTATGTTCAATTGTTATGAGGCTGGGGTGTCCACGTATAGTGATGAGAGTAGTCTTCCGTCTCCGGGAAGAATGTCGGCTCACTGATCGATTTTGAGGATAAATAGAATGACTGAGGACGCTTCCCTGGGGGACGCCCATTTCTTGCGGATATGACCGAGACTGTGTACCGCCTATCATGACCTTGAAGGTGCGATTTTGTAGAAATTGGTGGATGAAAAGTGGTAGCCGCCCTCTTAAACTATTACGGTGAAGATCCTTCATGATCCCGTATTCCCACGTAGTGTCGTATGCTTTTTCAACGTGCAAAAATATGGAAGCCACATGTTCTCTTCGGACGAAGGCCTGTCCAATGCCTGATTCTAATCGTACGAGGTGGTCCGTTGTGGAGTGGCGCTTACGGTCACCGCACTGGATGTTGTTAAGGCCTGCATGCATATAAAGATAGTCGACTAGGCGTGAGATTATCATTCTTTCCATAGTCTTACATAGGACGCTAGTTAGGGCAATGGGACGATAGTTATGCGGGTCGCTGTGACATTTTCCGGGTTTGGATATCAGGATAATTACGGATTCCCGCCATTGGCTTAAAAGAATGAATTTGAATACAATGTATTGAACACATTTTTAAGGTGCTGGAGAGCGTTGTCAGGAAGGTGTTTAAACATGTTGATGTGCACTCGGGCTGGCCCGGGTGAGGTTTCACGAATGTGGTCTATTGCATATTGTAGTTCATGGATAGAGAAAGGTATTTTGTAGGATTCTTCATTTGCGGAAGTGAAGTCGATATGTTCACTTTCTCTTGGGATCTTTTCCTGTTGGAAAGAAGCCGTTTGTCTGAGCTTGTTCGTCCGCGATGTCCGCGTATGAAGAATAGACAGTGTCTTCGTCCGACAGTACGTGGATAGTTCGTTTGGGGCGACCTTGGATACGTCTGTTTTTTCCCCACACTTGTGAAAGAGAGGCGTTTCGATTGATTGTGTTAACTAATTGGGTCCAACTCCCTCGATTCTTCTTCAAGCTAAGTTTGTGGAACACGGCAGTTTCCCTTTCCCAGGCTACTCGGTTCCTGAGGGAACGTGCGCGGCGGAAGGCCCTGCACAGCCTTTCACGCCGATCATTTGCTTCTTGTACCTCCGGGCACCACCAAGGTTTCGGGAAAAAGGTTGAGGGTTAAATATTGGGGAATGCATGCGATAGCTGCACTTTAGAATTCCTCTTATAGATGTATGATAAGGTCGCGCTCTGAGATGTCTTCGGGAAGGCCCTCCACGTTGTCCCATGCGACATGTGTCGAGTATTCCTCCCAGCTGGCTTTCCGGAAGTTGAATCGAAGTTCTTGGGCGTCAGGATTGTTTGGCCGGTTAGTGAGGAGCGATATGATCACTGGGTTGTGATCACGGTCATGTGTTGAAGGCAGGACTCCCCAAACGTGTTGGGGAGCTAAAGTAGGGGAACAGATTGATACATCGATGGCGGTTTCACTTCTGAGGGTGATCCGTGTGGGTTGTCCGTAGTTGAGAAGGACCATGTAAAGTGTGTCTATGGTGATGGCCATTATCACTCCTCTGGGGTCTGTTCTCACGCATCCCCACACTTCATGGTAGCTGTTGAAGTCTCCAAGGAGAAGTACGGGATGATGCAGTTGGTTAAGCAGAGCGGTCATTAGTGCCTCCGTGAGGTCGTGGTTTCGTGACCATTAGATAGATACCACTGTAATAGGTCTAGTGATACATATCTTCACTGCGACAGCTTGGAGTTCTGTTCTCAGAGGGAGGAGTTGATGAGGTATGCTTTGATGGATCATAAGTGCCACTCCGCCGTGTGCAGTCACATTATTGTGACCTTCGCGACGGTGAATGACTTATTGAGGGATTGTGAAGGTGGCTGTGTCACGGAGTTTGATCTCCTGGAGGCCTACCACCAAAGGTTTGTGAGTGGAGATTAGCAATAATAATTCATCTTTCTTGCTTTCAAGTCCTTGGCAATTCCACTGAAGTATTGTGATTTTGTTCATTTTGGATTTGTTTCACGCCCAGATTTTGATGGTCTGGGGCGGTCGCGTGGTTTGTAAAAACTTTAGTGGTGTTCTTGTCTATGAGGCGCAGGTGTCCTAGATCGAGAGCGTCCGCTTTCTGTAGAACATGATCTCATAGACTCCCTGCGTTCTCGGCTGTGAGTGCTCCTGTAGGAGGAGGAGGAGGACAAGGGAGTACGATCTTTGTGTTGGTTTCTTGAGCGAGTGCACTTCTCTTGTATGGAGGGTTTTTTAAACATTACGATGGGCCGAGTAGTAGTCGGTGGGATATTTGGGTCGAGTGCGATGCATGGTAGATCAATGGTCTGGGGTATCAGTTCTTAGTTGAAGATTCTCAACGCGTCCTCGCGCAGGCGGTGGGCCTGTAAGCTGAGGGTTGAATACCTCACTTTGGTTTTCGCTGGGTGTGGTTGGAGTTAAGACGGTCAGAAGTCTTTCAACGCTCTGATCGAGGCGAGCTGTGGTTTGAGAGGTGCTGCTAATCTCTTTGCTTCGTGGCGAGAGGTTTTAGCGTATCCCGCGGTCGTCGTTGGAGGAATCTTCGTATCTTGGCCTTTTGATTTTCGGGTTATTGGACCTCTCCTCGTAGTCGACCGAGGCAGCATCCATCGCAGTGTTTTCCTGGACACTGGTGAATTCATTGTTTGGAGCGCCCGCCTCTATTACGAGGGCGGCCGCTGGGCTGGTTGTGGTATTGTTAGTACTGGAGAGGGGTGTTGGGGTTATTGTAATAGTTTGTGTTAACTGTATGCGAGTATAGTCTGATGGGGTAGATTTAGTTGTGGATTTAACTGCCTTGACGTAATTTAAATTACGTCAGTTTGGGTTTTTGTCGTAAGAGATTGGGATGGCTTGTTTTCGTGTGACTCTGCGGTCATTTTGTATGATTGTCAGTGCTTTTTAGTCCATCTGCTTTGAGCAGTCACGGTCGCCTGCCTCATGGAAGCATGAACAGTGGTAGCATTTAGGTTGGCGGGCTGTGCAGTCCTTTCGGTCATGCTCGCCGGCGCACCTCTTACAGCGTTGGGGTATGTATGGCTGGCAGTATTTGATGACGTGGCCGTATTCCAGGCAATATTTGCACATTGCAGGCCATGTCGCCACTGGGTAAGTTTTTGTTTTTGTCTGTTCGCCCGGGATTGCTATGAATTCCGGTGTGTCACGTCCTGGGAAAGGGATTTGGTATGTTGTTGTGTCGATGTTTCGTGGTTTAATCCATTCTGCTAGGGAAACGCTGGTGATTCCATAATCCTTTGCTGAACCAGCTGCAAAAGACTTAGGTCAGTTTTGGGAGTGTAGTTGGAAGTGCATATAATTCGTCTAGCAGCATTGAAAATCGGATGCATTTCGACAGTTACTTTGTGTTTGTCTTTGGTTAATCCTTTGTATAGCGTTACTTTGCTCGATATTTTCGACGTCGGCCAGATACTTCTTTCCCTGTCGTCCTCCCAGTTGTTTGGAGAACGAGTTCATTTTGGTGAATGGGTTCATCGAGGGATCAACTTTGTTTGCACCGCTATCTAGAAGCGTTATGAGGAAGTGGGTAGGGACTGATGCTGATTTTCTCTCCTAGGTGGGAGGGTCAGCCTGGGGGGAGCGAATAGCGGCCGCAGCCTCACGTCGCCCGACATTTGTGCTCAGTTTGGTATTGCAGGATCTCTTCCTCAGTTTTCTCCTGGGGGCAGTCTTCGTGTCCCGTAGGGTGGCCGTTTACTTTGCAGTGAAACCAGTGGGGTTCTTCGGATAGGCACGACAAGGGATCGACTCGCTTATCGTGGTCGTCGTGGTCGTTACAATTTTGACTCGTGTGGCCGTATTTCTGGCATTTTTAGCATCGCATCGGACGTCTTTCGAAGGGTGTAACCATGGTTTTGGCGTCAAAGAAAGGTATGTCTATGTAGTTAGGTGGGGCGGGGCAATTGAATTTAAGCAGAAGGGCCGTGGTGGTGTTTCTTCTTGGATTAATTTTTGACGCGATTTTCGCATCAACTATACATTCCTCGATTGGACGAGTCCGGTGATGAATTCGTCGGCTTCATCACTCGGGAGACCCTCGATGTAAATCAGGCCTGAACTCATAGAAAAAGTTGGGTGTGGTATGATTTTGCAAGGTTTTTTGCATATTCTGTTTATGGAGAGCATAGTGTCCTTTTGAAGTTTTGTGTCCACTTTAATGGTGAAGCTATCGTCACCGCAGGCGGTGATATTGAGTATTGGACGGCCAGTCATGTGAGCCCAGTTCTTCTCGTAGTTTTCAAGGAAAATATTCGGTCTGTCATTGTCATCGAATGGAATTTTCAAGTGTTCGGGGAATTTAGGGCCGTTGTTGAATAGGTTGTGATCATCAAATTTTTGTGTGTTGTCTCCTCTTTCTATTTTTTGGTGTTCGGGCGTTACGAG
This sequence comes from Gammarus roeselii, assembly GCA_016164225.1. NCBI lineage: Eukaryota > Metazoa > Arthropoda > Malacostraca > Amphipoda > Gammaridae > Gammarus > Gammarus roeselii. Next base: position 6,165 of record SDVV010008284.1, on the reverse strand, counting down.
TTTTGGCAGGGAGGAGAGCGATGTTATCGGAGAGGTCAGAGGCGGAAGCACACTGACAGGTTACGGGTTCCCTGGCTTCTATCCTCTTCATCAGCTCATCTAGTTGGGTATTCATAGTTGCACAAAGGTTCTCGAGTTCAGTGAGCGTTCGCCGACTTCACTGGAGGGCGCCGAGGAGTCCTCAGTCTCCAGCTCGGGAAGGCCCACCATTTTGCATATCTTGCCCAGTGTATTCTGCATTCTGGTTATATTCGCGTCCAGCTTCGAGACTCCTATCAGTTTGCACCGCTATCTACAAGCGTTATGACTAAGTGGGTAGGGAATGATGCTGATCGTCTCTCCTGTGTAGGAGGGCCAGCCTGGGGGGAGCGAATCGCGGCCGCAGCCTCTCGTCGCCCGACTTTGTGCTCAGTTTGGCATTGCAGGATCCCCCTCTCAGTCTTGTCCGGGGGGCATTCTTCGTGTCCCCTAATGTGGCCGTTTACTTCGCAGTAAAAGCAGTGAGATTCTTCGGATGGGCACGACAAGGGATCGTCCCGTTTACCTTGATCGTCTTGGGAGCAGTGTGATCATGTTCTTTTACCGTGACAATCTTGGCTGGTGTGTCCGCATTTCTGGCATTTATGGCATCGCATCGGACGTCTTTCGAATTGTGTAACCTTGGTTTTGGCGTCAAAGAAAGGTATGTCTATGTAGTTAGGTGGGGTGGCGCAATTGAATTCAAACATAAGGGCCGTGGTGGTGTTTCTTCTTGGTTAGATTCTTGGTGCGATTTTTGCTTCAAATATACATTCCTCGTATTGGACGAGTCCGGTGATGAATTCGTCGGCTTCGTCAATCGGGAGACCTATTATGTAAATCAGGCCTGAACTCATAAAAAAAGTGGGGTGTGGTTTGATATTGCAAAGCGTTTTGTATATTCTGTTTTTGGAGAGTATAGTGTCACTTGGGAGTTTTGTGTCTACTTTAATTGTGAAACTATCGTCACCGCTGGCGTTGATGTTGAGAATTCGACGACCAGTCATGGCGCCCAGTTCTTCTCGTAGCTTATACGAGCAAATACCCGGACTGTCATCGACATCGAATGTCATTTTCAAGTGTTCGGGGAATTTAGGGTCGTTGTTGAATAGGTTGTGGTCATCGAATCTTGTGTATTGTCTCCTCTTTACGTTTTTTGAAGTTCGGGCGTTACGAGTTTCGGCTGGGAGGAGAGCGATGTTATCAGAGAAGTCAGAAGCGGAAGCACACGAACATGTTACGTGTTCCCTGGCCTCTATCCTCTTCATTAGCTCATCCAATCGGGTATTCATAGTTGCACAAAGGTTCTCGAGTTCAGTGAGGCGTTCGCAGACTTCACTGGAGGGTGCCGGGCAGTCCTCAGTCACCAGCTCGGGAAGGTCCATCATTTTTTATATCTTGCCCAGGGTAATCTGCATTCCAGTTATATTCGCGTCCAGCTTCGAGACGTGTTAATTTGGGTCGTCGACTCCGATCTGAGTAAAGTCTCCTGTCGATGAGGAACTTCTGAGGAGTTCGTCTTTCTTTCTGGCTGACTGGTTTGAGTGCGACGCTCTGGAGGGGCCGTCAGCTCCTCTCCGATAGGGCATGGTCTTGCCCATTGTTTGATCCCCGGTTTCTACCCGTGGTTCTGGGTAATGAAGGCGGGGCCTTCTTTGTGCACCAAGGGGGGTGGGTATGTAGCTACAAACTGAAATGTGGGCCAATGGAGTGATCTTCTAACTCAAAACGTATCTACACAAAGGGGCAAATGAATATTGGTGGATAACGAGGACACCGCGGGAAGGCGGGTGAGCCTGGGATATCCCCAGGGGGTCTCCCTCTGAGGTGCCTTATTGCTATCACTCTAAAGAGATGATAGTCGATCTCTCCAATTTAGTTGGAAACTTTAACCTTCACGAGATGATATTTGGTCTCAGAGTGATATTCGGCTTAGAGCGGTGACCGGCTCTAATTTTAAGACAGCAAAAAAAAAGTTTCTATACCCTGGAAACCTGTAAGTTTTGCTTAGACGCAAAGAACAGTATGCGATGATGTTTTTGAACTCACTGGTCACTCATTGGTTAGATACTGCCTCTGCGCAAAGCTAATCTCTCGAAAGATGCCATAACGCTAGGTTGTATCATATGCCTTTTCGAGGTCAAAGAAAACGCAAACAGTGGGTTGCTTGCGGTCCAAGGCCCCTTGGATATCAGTCACAACGCGTAATAATGCGACCTGCGCTGATGGCATCTTTCGAAATCAGAGTTGTAATGGGGAGAGGCGGGCATTCACAATTTTCACAATTTTCTCCAGAATCTTCGCTTCACACGAGGTGAGAGCTATAGGGCGGTAGCTGGTCAATTCATCGGTAGGCTTAGCAGGTTTTGGGAAAGACAGAACCATTGCTTCCCTCCACCGATCGAGCCAGGAGTGGGTAGGCCAGACTGAGTTGGAAATAAGACACAAGTAGGCGAGTGCAGAGGAATGTAGGTGTGGGAGCATCTCGTACGAGATTTAATCTTCGCCAGGAGCAGAAAGGTTGGAGGTGTGAATTGCACCAAGGATTTCGCGTACCGTGATAGGTTCATTGTAAGGAATAAGGGAGTCTATGGAGAAGTCCATATCATTTTGTTCTGCAGTACGCTTTGTGATACGGAAAGTAGGGCTGTACCCAGAATCCGAGCTGACGGAGGAGTATTGTGTTGCGAAGAGTTCAGAGACTTCTTGAGGATCGGTGTGGGTCGTTCCCATCATCCCTAGGGTTGAAGAAGAGGGGTAAGAACAGTACTTGCCAGTCATTTTCGTATGCGGGCGGGATCACACTTTAGACATGGGTGTGTTCACATTAATGGATGATTCGAAGATTTGACACCATTATTTCCTGGATAGGAAGTATGTATTTCGTGCTTTTGCAGTTTCTCGTCGGAACGTAATTTTATCTGCTACTGCTTTGGTGCCCCGGTATCGATTGAATGCACGATTCCTTTGCCGTTTTGCCATTTCCCACAGGTTACCCCACCAGGGTGTATTAATTTTACGTGGTGTTCCCTTGGTTATAGGGATGCTGCGATATGCATCGTGAAGGAGGATACTATTAAAGTTTTCTACCATCTCGTCAAAAGATATATATATCAAAGGATATATCCTGAAGTGGGAGGGGTGTTGTTGTGAAAGTGGTGAGCGATTGCCAGTCGGCTTTACGCATTATGTATTGGCGAGCGGTAGAAGTATCTTCGGGATGGAAAGTGGTGATGGAGAAGTGGTCCCTTCCGTAGGGCTCCTCCAGCACTTGCCAATCAAGGTCTGGGGAGAGGTTTGGGGAGCAGAAGGATAAATCAAAAGCCGATAACGAGGCTGTCTGGGTATGGAAGTCCGTGGGTTCTCCGGTATTAGGAGCGCATTATCAGAATACAGAAAGAATGCTTCGATGTGACCTCCACGTCAATCAGCTGCGTCTCCCCCTCAGAGGGGGTGTTTAGAATTAAGGTCACCTACAAGAAGGTAATGCCAGGAAGTTGTCCAACCAGGTTAGTTAGAAAGTGCGCATGAAATAAGTTAATTCGGGGAAATATTTAGGTTACAAATAGTAACGGGGAGTTTGAGGCCCACTTTGTGGGCCTGAGCTTGCAGAGTTGTTTGTAGAGGGAATGAAGTGCATGTGATTGCTTGATTTACTATTGTAGCCAGGCCAGTGCCCGGTCGAGCATTGGCAGCAGGCGAGGTAAAATGGGCTTAATACCCACTGGGAAAAGATCGTTTGTACAGCCCCAGGAGAGTTTCCTGGAGACAAACTACCATTGGAATTTAGGTTTGGGTTAATTTCAATAGTTCAGCATAGTTAGCACGATATCCTCTGATGTTCCATTGAAAGACGAGGGTATCAGGCATTGTAGTTTAGGTTAGAGAAATTCAAAGCCTAGGCTTGAGTTGATAAGGTCTAATTATATATCTCTTCTGTAGACTATGTCACTCACGGCCTGTTGGCCGCGCTCGTCGAGTAACGCTGGAGCTTCTCATTTGGCTAGGAGTCAACGAAGGATCACTTTCGCTTGGATCATCATCGCCCAGGTCGGAGCCAGTGCGCTTAGCGCTGATAAGCGGCAAGCGAGCTTCTCCGACCTGAGGCGATGATGAGGTAGGGTGGGTAACATCCAATACTGTGTCCGGCGCATTTCTCTTAGGATTATAATCCGGAGCGGCTAATCAAGACAGAGGAGAAGGGGCATTTGGTGACTTAATGAAGGCACCAGAATGACATCTGAGTTGAGCAGTAATCTGGCTAGGCTGCGCGGTTACCAAGGGTGATCTTGGTTGGGCTTGGAGTAAGGCGGGTTTAAACGTTGGTGACAGATCCCGGGCTTTCGTCTTGTGTGGCTGGTGAGGAGCGCGTTGTGATGGCAGCGTTTCTTTGTGTGGTGCTGCCTCCAATAAAGGCAGGTCGTTGTCCAGATTCAGGTCTGAGACTCCCATTGCACGTCGATCAGCAAGTGATGAACGAGGCGAGGTGAGATTGTGGGAGGGTATCTCCATTGGAATTTCAGAGTTTCCGGACAGTGCTAATGACTGTCGTTGTGGGCTACCTCGATTTCGAGGAGGATAAAGGGTATCGTGTTGTAGGTTGGAAGTAACACTGGTTACAGGTGTTCCCGCTGTCTCTGCAGCAAAGCTAGTAAGCGGGCGGATAAATTTGGCGGTTACTTGTCTCTTGGCTTCGGGGTAGGAAAGGCGTTCTTTAACTTGAACAGCGAGTATCTCTTTTTCGAGTCGGTAATAGAAGCATTCGCGTGATGACGCAGGATGGTCCTCTGAACAGTTTGCGCAATCAGCAGGTCGGTCACAATTGTGGCCATGTGCGTCCCTACCACAGCGGAAGCATGTACTTTCTATGTTCCTCAATCGGCAGGCATCACTGCCATGACCAAACTTTCGGCAGTTGTAGCAGCGTCTGGGATAACAGAGGTATTCTCGAACCGAGCACTGTGTCCAGCCAATGTGGACATCAGATGTCAGAGAACAGGGCTTGAAAGTGAGGATGTAAACACCAGTGTACTCCTCAACTCCGCTTCGCCGTCGTTTCGCTCTGTATATCTTGGGGACTTGCTGATCCCCGAGTTCAGTAAGAATATCGTCGTCGGAGTGGTATGGTCTGTTTTTATAATATATACTTCCTTGTATCGTGTCGAGAGTAGGGTGCTCATCAACTTGTACAGGTATATTATTTAATTGTTTTAGGTTCTGAATGTTACTGCTATGCTCCTCATCCTTCACCTCTACAAGGAGGGAGCCACTCATAAGCTCATAGATGCGCTGCGGGAGTCCCCTCCAGTGCAGCGCGAAGTCGTCAATTAACTTGAATAGTATTCTTATCGGACAGGTTCTCTCCCGGGATTGCCTTGACGGTGAAGAACTTAGTGTAGCTTTCATTTGAAAAAGATTTCCAAGTCTTTTAACACGATTGCAGCGGCTTCTCCCGGGCTTCCATCCTGAAGCAGCAAGTGCCGCACCCGCGGTACGATCGTGCGTCTTGTTTCCTAAGTCCACGCCACCAGCAGTGAGGGAAGGCTGTTGTTGACTAATCATCTTTCCTTCAGGCAGCCTGGTATGGAGGGGGGTTTAGGTCCACTATTTGGATGCGATCGCCGGTTGATGACGGTGTTGAAGAGCGTCCGCCAGATGGTGACACTGGTACGTCACTATCCTGCGGTAACCGTTGTCTTTATTGTAATAGTCGTTGTTCAAAAGAGCTGTCCAATGAAGAAGTCTGGGTCGTCAACATTTGCGGAATTTTAGGCAAGGAATCCATGATAGTTCCAAGCAGCCTCCTCACCATACCCACGACCACCACGGAGCGCATAAAGCACGTGTTTTCTGGCTCTTTCAATGAGCACCACATGAGAGCTATGTGAGGTTCGTTTTCACTGCAAACATAATATTCCGACGGTTAAGCAGGACCGTCCAACATCTCTACCCAAGCAACGGGTTCGCTGAAGGTTGTCCCACCCCCGGTTTACAATATCTCAGAGATCTGATGCAGTCATATTATTTATAGTGCGGTCTGTCGTCAATTAGCTACTTTGGCCACCTTGATAGTTGGTGAGTATAGATTTCAGAATTAGGAAAACATGCATATAAGAAAACAGCAACAAAAAGCGAGAGAAGAAAGTG
>SDVV010008283.1:0-17287 GCA_016164225.1 Gammarus roeselii | reverse complement strand
CAGACCTGATGGTATCCACTCCAGTGTTTTGGGGCAATTAGTGATGTGCCGAAGTATCGGTATTGGTATCGGTGGGTATCGGTTATTTTTGATGGTATCGGTGAAAAATGGCTGATACTTTGAAGTACATTGGTGTCATATAACAGCATTTTGCAGTAAGTTTTCAAACAATTCAAATGATATTTTTCATATGTTTAAGTGCACTTAACAGTGAACAAAAATATTGATTTATATTGAAGAAAAAAAAATAGGTAGCTATGCATTCATAGTTTTGTCATTTAATTATTATGAGTATTTGATATACACTCTAATTTCAAGTTCCAACATTCATAGGCTGTTTGTGAACCGAGTTGGATTCACACTATGTATTTATGTATTCATTGTTAACGATAGTATTTAACTGAAATAAATTCTATTGCAATCACGGATAATCTAGTTTATGTTAATAATTCCACCAAAGTTATGTAGGACTCTCCCACACAAATTTCTCTACAATACCACATACTCTTAGGAGGTTTTATTGCCAATTCAACTATTCTGAGCAAGAATAACTTATTTAGGCAAATTTACATGTTATGAATTTCAGTGTAGACACTTGCATGGAGTGGTATACACTTGCATGGAGTGGTCAGGGAGGTGAACGCGAGTGTGCTGGGTCGTAGCTTGGAACTGTTAGAAGCGAATGAGCGAAGTTGGCAGTTGAGCCAGTTGCTATGTGCTGATGATACGGTCCTGGCTGCGGATTCAGAGAAGAAGCTATGTAGGCTAGTGTATGAGTTTGGTAGAGGGTGTGAGAAGAGGACGCTTCGAGTGAAACTGGGTAAGAGTAAAGTAATAAGATGCTCGAGGACTGTCGATGCGAGCAAAATTAGTGTCACCCTAAATGGAGAGCTCTTGGAGGAAGTTCAGTGTTTTTAGTATCTGGGCTCCCATGTGGAGATAACTGAACCTGTGGAAACTGAAGTGAAGTAGAGATGTAAAGTGTTGGGTGCACTAAAGAGTGTAATGAGCTGTAGGACGTTGGGGATGGAAGCAAAGAGAGGGCTGTATGAGGGTGTTGTTGTCCCAACTGTGCTCTACGGAGCTGAGACTTGGAGGGGTGTGAGCGGAGGCGAGAAAAAGGTTGAATGTTTTCGAGTTGGAATGTTTGAGGAGCATGGCTGGAGTAACGCCGCGAGACCAGATCACCAACGACGTGGTTCGAATCAGAACAGGGATGGTGAAGAAGTTGGAGGACAGAGTGGATTCGCGTGTTCTGAGATGGTTCGGGCACATGGAGAGGATGGATGAAGGGAGATTGGTGAAAAGGGTGATGAATGCGGAGGCAAGTGGTCGCAGGCCTAGAGGTAGACCAAAGTTTGGGTGGATGGATGGTGTGAATCAGGCGTTAGGAAGGAGAGACATGTATGTGGAGTTGGCGAGAGAGCGCGCAATGAACAGGCGTGAGTGGAAAATGATTGATTTTGACGCTGCTTTGATGCGCTGTCCCGCCCTTGGCATCCCGTTGTCGAGATGGTCGTGGGTAGGGTGTGCCCGGCCATTATGACGCGGCGAGGGTAAACCAGTGAAAACTGTCGAGCCTTGCTCTTGAGGACGGATCAAGAGCAGGGCTCTACAAAAAAAGGGCCAAGATGTGTGAGGTGCGCTTTGCCGTCGGCCACCCCTCTTCCTGGAGGGTGCGGCCTAGTGTCTGTATCTGTACACTTGCATAATTTTTGGAAATACTTAGCATATTCATCGGTTTTATTTCCATCTTTTAATTTGGTGTTAATTAACTAGCAAATACCTTCTTTATGTATTCTTATTGAATATTGGATCACTCCCTAACCACCACCACCACATGCATCTCTCAAATGCGCTGTTGAATCATTCAAAGTCACTTCTAAGTTCAATACCTGATAAAATTCGTCCACAATGTGAAGTAAGATTTCTCAGTATTCTTTATAATTTGATCCACATTGATGTCATCAATATTTTTTTGACAGACATTCTATTCCCAATGCTGCCACAGGATCCGTTTCATATGCCCATAGATTATTTAGTTTGTGAGTCGGGATCTGCTTGTAATTTACCCTTATATTATAGGTACATTATAATATAAAATAAAATGTGATTATTGATTTAAATCATGCAAGATTCACTGAGGAATACTGTTTTTGAGTCGGTGTATCAAAATCAAAGTGCCTAACAGACTTATGAATCAATAATTATCTGTGGATAGTCTATCACTGAATATCTTTGACTGAAATAGTGATTTTTTTATATATGTGGGCATAAAATTAACGCTAGTGGAAATGTATATACTTCAACCATTGAATCAAAATAATGGAAAAGTATCTGTATCGGTAAGGATCGGCCATTTTTAGTATCGGTATTGGCCAAATTTTCTGTATCGTCCCATCGATAGAAGCAATGTTCTTGGCAGCTGTCAATTCCCTTGTTTTTGATATTAGTGAAGTCGTTGGGCCAGGGAGTTTTGCCGGGGGCCTGGAAGGAATCTCATGCTGTTCCTTTATTCAAGTCTGGTGCGAGGAGGAACCCTCTCAATTATCGACCTGTGAGTCTCACTTCTGTTTGTTTTAAGGTGCTGGAGCGGGTTATTGTGACCCAGGGTAAGGTGCTGGAGAGGGTTATTGTGTCGCAGATAGTGTCTTTTCTGGAAGATTCTGGCATTTTATTGAGCGGCCAATTTGGATTCAGAGTGGAAGGAGCATGGCGGATCAACTGTTGCTTACCTACTTATGGTGTGGTTGCTGATTTAGTGGATGATGGAATGGTGGTGAATGTGGTCTTTCTGGATTTCCCTAAGGCATTTGATGTTGTCAATCACTCTTGGTTTTGTTGGCCAAACTAAGATGTGTTGGTATTCATGGTGGATTGTTGGATTGGATTAGTTGTTTTCTGATTGAGAGGCGAATATGTGTTTCTGTGGGGGAGTTGTCAGTGACTTTTGGTAGGTGACATGTGGAGTGCCCCAGGGTTCTGTGCTAGGCCCGCTCTTGTTTTTGCTGTATGTTAATCATGTTGCAGCTGGAAGGGCTTGTTATTGGAAGGCTTTAGCTGATGACTTCGACCTTTATTTGAGTTTCCCACGCAAAGTTCACCTTGGTGTCTTTTTTTGCGAAGAGATCTGAATTTGGTGCAGTCTGTGTCCTTGTCATGGGATCTCTCTCTCTGAACATTGCCATATGCGTCTTTATGCGTTTTTACAGGGGTCGTCTTGAATACAGCTTGATGATAGAATTGCTTATAATTTGAATGGTGTGGCACTTGAGCTTGTTGATTCACCTCCATGTAAAGAGTGTTGTTAGAAAGGCTTCCACTCCGGCAACCAGTCTACTTCGTTCTACTGTCAATAGTTCTGTTTTCATGGTGTCTTTGTTTATAACTCATGTAAGGCTCATTTTGGACTACTGCTCTTGTGTGTGGATTGTGGGATATTTGGCGGATCTGAAACTTTTGGAGTCTGTGCAAAGACGGACCAGGGAAATTGAGGGTCTGGGTGGAGTGGACTATGGTGGGAGGCTCAGAGTTTTGCAGTTCTTTTCTGTCAAGGGGAGGTTATTGCGTTTGGATCTGGTAAAGTGTTGGAAGATTTTCCACTGTTCTGTGGATTCGGGTTCCTCTGTTCTGTTTGAACGAGCTCCAGATATTGGTACTCGTGGTCATTCTTTCAAGCTGGTGGTTCCTCGCGGTCGGACCGACTAAAAACGCAGATTTTTTAATTCTCGCTGTGTTCAGGTCTTGAACAGTCTGTCCTCTGATGTGGTGCAGTGAAATTCCCTTCGTGGCTTCCTGAGGGCCTTGACTGAGGAGTTGGGAGGGGGGTTGTATGAGTTTTGCTAGGCATTGCAGATTTGATTTTGTTGTTTTGTTTCTGTCTTTCGACCGTTGTGTGCAATTGTTGACTGGCTTCAGTGTGTTTTTGTTTGACCTGTCAAGTACAATCCAACCAAAGCCCTGCTGCAGTTTTGATGCGGTGTTGTTTTTATAGATTGATGGCGCGCTAAGGCATACTGTCTTCCATGCCCGCATGCCTTGTTGGCGGGGGCGTCGGGGCTGTGGGGGGGTCGGCTGGTATGCCTGGAGAGCCGTATGATGCCCGCACCTCAGTCGCGACAGGTGTCCGGTCATCTTTGGGCAACCCCAACTCCTCCACGTTCACCTAAGGCGGGTGACCCCCTAGGACTGTTAACTCTGTGTTCGCCCAATGCAAGGGCTGTGAAGTGTGTGTATCTGTTTGTGCATAGATGTGTTGTCTGTAGGACAAGGAATTGTCGTGTGGTGATGACCGAATTGTGTTGCTGGTGTTTTGTGTATGTGTCTGTTCGTTTGACAGGGGTTCAGTAGGTGGTAGCAGGGATGTGTCTGGTCTACAATCTTGTTAAGAAATTGAGTCCCTCTCGTATCAAGATGATGTTTGAGAAGGAGGACCTGGGTTTCCTCATGCAGGTGAGAAATTAGTGTGGTCTGCACAGCCCGTTGTGTTGTGCAAGGCCGTGTTCTGTATTCTTTGTAAGGAATCAATATGTGTGGGTGCAAGGTCAGAGGACCAGACGGTGTTTGCGTAGGAGATGATGAGCCTAATATATTGTTCGAACAGTGTTGTAATAGATTCCTTGGAGTGACCGTAGGTGGTTGTGGTAAGTAACCGGGATACATTCAGTCCTGGTATGGCTTTAGCGCCTATGTTGTTGGTGTGAGGTTTGAATGTCATCCCCGTGTCATAAGTTACTCCAAGATTGTGGTAGTGGGACTGTGGGGTATGGGAGTGTTGTTAAGCGTAATATGGGTGTAGACACTGTGCTCAGTCTTGTCTGGTGTTAATAAAGTTAGGGAAGACTTGCTAGCAGACACCCTCATTCTGTTATCCAGCAGCCAGACGTCAAGACAGTCCAGGTACTGTTAGAAGTGTGCAGCTGCGATCTTGTGTTTGTGGTGTTGTGTGATTATATGAGGTCGTTCGCATATGAGCTGTTGGGTTGGATTTGGCAGGTTCGTGAATGAAAGCGTTGAAAAGGGAGGGGAAAAGGACTGAGCCCATGTGGAACACCATTGGGAAAGTGGCGGGTACGGAATGGCTTGTTATTATAGACTGTGTGTGCTTGTCTGACTGAGATGAAATAAGCAATCCATTTCTTGTAGTTTGGATCTATCTGTGTGTTCAGTATTTTGTTTATCAGGGCGTGTCTTGGAACTGTGTCGAAGGCCTTGCTAATGTCGAGAGCGCATCCCAGGGTTCGTTTGGCTAGCTTCTTTACATTTAGGCCTTCATGGATAATCTGGGTGAGGTGTTGGGTCCTGAAACCGTGTTGTGTGGGGGAGAGTGGGATTTGGGTATTAATTTTGTTTAGAACCAGTCTCTCCAAGATTTTCGAGGGGTTCGGGAAAAAGAGGAATGGGTCTGTATGCGTCTGGATCTTCGGGAGTTTTGTTGGGCTTTAGGATGGGTATTGTATTGCGTAGTATGGAAAAATTGAAGGTGTTTGTGAGGGTTTCAATGACGTGAGAACCTAGATGTTTAAAGTGAATGTATGATATGCCATCTGGACCCGTTGTTGACGAGTTCTTAGTCTGGCGGATGGCGGCGATGGTCATTGCTGGTGTGAAAGGAGGTTCAATGTTTGGGTTGATCTGTATTTTGTGTAATTGTTTGAGTATCCTCTTGAAAAGTATTCATGACAAGCATCACATGATCTATAAGATTTTTGGTGTACTACTATCATACGCAACATTTGAAATAAAAATTGATGACTGTTTTTGAATCTCTGGGACTTCTACTCTCATAAAGTAATCATGCAAATTAATACATCATTTGAAAGTTCTCGTGGAGTGCCGCAATCATAAGATTTTTTTTCGAAGTTCATAGCTACTATGAAATTGGTCTCTACTGGCCTAGAGGTAGACCGATGTTTGGGTGGATGGATGGTGTGAAGCAGGCGTTGGGAAGGAGAGACATGAATGTGGAGGTGGCGAGAGAGCGTGCAATGAACAGGCGTGAGTGGAGAATGGTTGTGAATAGTTGATTTTGACGCTGCTCTGATGTGCTTTCCTGCCCTTAGCATCCCGTTGTCGGGATGGTCGTGGGTGGGGGGCATCATGATGCGGCAGGGGTAAACCATTTAAAACTGTCGGGCCCTGCTGCTGACAACGGATCCTTGGACCTCACTCGTGACCCAGAGTGTGTTACAGGGGTACCGGCCGGACCATTTAGCGCAAAAGAGCTAAGTTGTGTGCATGTGAGCGGATGAGGTGCACCTTGCCTTCGACCACCCCCCTTTCTGAGGGATGCGGCCTAGAGTCTGTACCTGTATATCTGTATAAAAGTGTTGGAAGGCGGTTTTTGAAAACACCAATTGTATAGCATTTAGCGTTTTCAAGAACTTTATTGTGGCGTGAAACGCATCATTTGAATGCACTTGCGTTTCTTTTAAATTGCTACTCCTTGTGAAAAATTTGCACCCTTTAATCACAAGAAATAGATTGTTCTAATGCTGGAACGGATTTTTTAAAATCTAAAGATCCTAAAAATATTGATAAGTCCACTCTATAAGGGGAGATGGGGCGCCTTCCTCCTCTGTGTCAGCCTAACCTGGTCACCCTCCTAGCTAGGGGGAAACGGCTGTATGTCTATACATACCTTCCTACATAAGGGGAGAAGAATTAACATGCGCCAAAATCATGGAAATGAATTGATGTACAATCAACATTACAACCTGTGAGTAACATCGACACAATAGCCAGATGCTTATGGAAGTTGCTATTAGGGTTAATCTTAATCTTGACTTGTTGATAAATACTGTCGATAAATCTTGCCATTCTTAAACTCGTAACCGATAATGCATGGAGACACGATCGTTCGGCTGGGCGAACGTTTTCGGGTTTTTAAATAGCTGGAAAATGCCTTTCTCTATTATTCAACCAAATCTGTTTGACTAATTTTTTATTGTATACATTTTCTGTGTCCATTGAGCTACTGATGTTTGGCAAATATTTCGTCGTGTACAATTTCTATGTTCATTGAGCTGCTGCTTACTATCAAATACATCTTTTTTGTTTTGTTGTTTGCGAGTAAAGGTTACAAATTAGTAATCGGCGCTAATAAATTAGGAAGTTGCTTGCAATAGTTCTTGAAAACTCTGAATAGCTATGCATTATTATTTTTCGAGTCAATAGGTATTATTAGAACGGCGATGGTGAGGAAAGCCAACGACTGCGTAGATTCACCTGTTCTGATGTGGTTCGTACACATCGTGGGGATGGATGGTGGGAGGTTTGTGAAAAGGGTGATGAAAACGGAGGTGAGCGGACGTAGGCCTTGAGGTTGACCGAAGTTTGGGTGGATGAATGGCGTGAGGCAGGCGTTATGAAGGAGAAAGATAAGTGTGGACGTAGCGAGAGAGCGTACAATGGATAAGCACGAGTATAGTATGATTGTGAATGAATGAGTTTTAAGGGGAATCCCTGCTGTGCTTTCCTTGCCCACCCTTGACGTCTGGTGGAGAAACTGGATGGAAGTGAGTAGGAGAGTGCTTGATAACTACAATGCAGCAGGGGCAAACCAGTAAACTATGTCGGACCCTGCTGCTGACACGATCAGTGCATGAGAGGAGGGTCAGGTGCGCCTTACTGTCGGCCACCCTTTCTGGGAGATGCAGCCTTGTATTTGTATCTGTAAGAGAGACTATAATTCTTCTGTGTCGACGTATCATTTTACTGCTGCTTGTCTTCGGAAATTTTTTGAAAAGGACGGTCTTGGAGGACACACCATCTTCCCATACTTAAATAAATTACCTTTACTTACGACTGCTCCCCTGAGCAGAGTACCAACGCCTGACCGACCGTCGGAGGGTGGTTGGTGGCCGAGGAGCTACCAACACGACCACATCTGCCAGCTCTGCCCGAGCGCCTCTCGTGGGCAGAAAGAGGCCGCCGCCCGCCTCCAGCAGCCGCCCCCAACAGCGGTCGCGGGCTGACGACTCTGTACGCCGCGACACCAGTGCCTCCAACAGGAAGCTACAACAGGCAGAGAAGGTGACAGGACGGAGTCAATTGCTTTAGGTCGGGGCTGCTAGTACTGACGACTTAGATGGATGACTGAACTCAATCACAATGGAACGGCTTGGAATCAGAGTTACATGAACACATTACCCGTTCAATGTTATGCCTACAAGAGCAAGAAGTAATGCAACTGTTCTCCGCAGCCGTTTGATTTATTTTTGTGTTGTTCGAACAACTTGCACTGTCACTGATTTATCTCTAATATCTTAATCAATATTTATGAGTTTTGCTAACCTAGTCTGGCACCCGTGACTATCGCAGCGTGAAGGACAGATATTGACTGCATGCAGTAGTAAACCATATCCCTTGGATCTATTCATTTTACTAACGTTATCCGTGCTTAAGAACACAAGTACCCGCAGCTGTCACGGTTTAATAGGAAAGAAGAGATGCTTATTAAACTTGAAAGTGTCGCTATCAAGTAGTTCTGCATATCGGAGGCAGCCATATAGCTATAGTCCTTTTTTGACTGTCAACGTGGACGCAGTTTACCATTGTTAGTAATTTGAGTGGGTTTCCATTTTTTTTAAACATGTTTCATTTGCATCCGCCTTCAAAAAAAGACTAAGGTATGCGAGTGTGACTGCATGAGAGTGTGAGTTGCGCCTTGCCGTCGGCCACCCCCCTCTTGCTGGGGTATTTCGGCCTAGTGTCTGTATCTGTATTGTCAAGTAGGGTATTTTCAATGCGTTGTGGAAAATATTTGTGAAGAATTTGAATGCGTTCCCATAGTACTTGGCGGCCAAATTTAAACATTTTCAGGTTTCTTTTAGAGTTTTTTGTGCGCTCATATCTGCAGGGGATGCACAGCTTTCATATGAATATTTTTACCACCTCTGTAATCTATTGGGACTGCAACTCACGTACTCGCTTTTGCTTGAGTACATTAGTGTCTTCCTTGTGGTGTAAGGCTAATGGTTAACACCATCTACTCGCCACCAGAACATCGAAAGTTTCGGTGTTTCTGCTATCTAAAAATCCCTTTTTTCAGACCAAGTCCAGCCAGTCTCATTCCCCCCGCAAGACGCACAAAAATCGCAAATCTTCTCCGGCTGCCAACTCTCGCTACTCCCGTTCCCCGCGGTCCACTCCCCTCAAGTCGAACAAGAAACGGCCCGTCCTGTCCCGCTCCCCTAGCAGCTCCGGCTCTTCTTCCCCCGACAGTCGGGACCGGCGGCGCGCGTCCAGCTCCCCGCACTACGCCAAAAGCCCGCGCCACAGCAAGTTTGCTCGTTCGTCGCCCGGCTACGTCCCTTCCAATTCCAGGAGCACCAACCGGTCGTCTCCTGCTCCTTCCAAGTACTCTAAGCCTGGCACTAAGTCCTTCAAAAGGTCTCGCTTGTCGAGGTCTCTTACTCGGTCTCCTACTACCTCGCCGTCGGTGTCTCCCGATCGTAAGTCGGGATCGCTCTCTCTAACTCCCTAGTAACAAAATGGTCGCTAACGTCAGCTATCTATATGTAGTCCGATTATTAGCATTATATTTAACCTTTTTCAGTACTGAATACAAACCACTCGAAGTTTGAGGTGTCATAATGAGAGCAAGTAATATTATAATCTCAATTTTTCTTACATTTTTAAAATTAGTATATCATGTGTTTCAGAAGCGTGCACATTTTAATGATACGTATAACGTAATTAAAAAAAAATTGTCACAAAACTACAGCTACGATTTTTTGTTCAAATTATGAGCATTAATTTTGCTATAAATACATCACTTAGAAGGTAGGGGACAAATGGTGCTAGGAAGCGTCAGGTGAAGAAAATAACAGCTACCCCTTTGTTGTTATCGCTTTCATATAAACGAATTTACTGTAATAGCTTCGTGGCCGATTGGCCAACGTGTCGGCTCCTCCTCAAAAGATACTTCTAGTGGAAGCTGAAGGTAGTAGTTACGTGGCTACATGACTTTGAGTGAAGCACTGGTCGGTCTCTAAAGTAGTGTAAGGCCAGGCTCTGACCCCCGTGGGACTATTATGCTGCTAGGGTCTCTCAGAAAACTTGATCAGAACAGCTCTGCCGTACCAAAATTACTGATACGAAATGACATCATGAAACAGATGAACGCAAATCTAATTATGTGCACGGGGGCATTTGTAATATAAAAGTATGAAAACCAAGAGTCGTAGATTGATTGTAATCTTTGTTCATATCCTCGTGAATGTTGTTGGCAGATGTACTTCCTGTACGGATATGATATAGCTGTTGGCGAATAATACAAGCAAAAATGCTATTCATTTTCGGTATGCACGATGATGGTTCATGAGCTACATCCTCCATTTAATCTCTTCTGCCCTCACCCCCCCCTAGGCATCTGTTAGGTTCACGGGCCGCACGGAGTCACGGCCCAACCGGGGTGGGGTGGTAAACACCCTTATTTGCCTTCAGACTCCCCTCTTCTTCACCCTTTACTATCTTTCCTTTTCTCCCCAATCTTGATTTACTTGACTTTTTAACAAAAATTTTTTCTAATAGTCGCTGCACACAAACACACATACACACGCACGCCCACACAGACACACACACACTTAAACATTCACCAACCGGTTCTAACCATTCTCCTTTCGGGTGGCAAACAACAGCCAAGTTACGCTTTTTCTTTCATGCAACCTTTCTCTACGACTATTCCTTCTTCTTTTCATTCTTGCGGTTCTCATGCGTGGAATTCCCTACGCCTAGTGTAGATCTCATGCATGGGATTCCCGTTTTTTGTATCTTCTTCATCTTCCCCCTCAGCAGGTGTGGGAGCATGTAGCCCGTAGCTTAATGGCTAATGCGGATCCTTGGGGCTCTGAAGCAGGGTAGCAAGTGTGTTATTCCTCCTTACTGCCATCCGAGGAGTGCTGGGACCATATGGCCTCAGCACCATAGGAGTTCCTGTACCTCCTGTGGCACCCGTACATGCCAGAGACGTTCGCCGCGTATAGGACTTTGACTTAGCGCAGTTGTAAACCTCAACTCGAACATTGAAAAAGAAGTAAAATAAAGACTAACTTAATGCAGCACTGTTTGCTGGTTTGACATTCAGTGCGAGATGGACGATGACTCCAGCGCGCTAGAAAGCCTCGTCACTCTAATCTAATCTTCTGCCCTCATCAACGAAAAAATGAAAATCGTCTGATGAGAAAGATGTATGCGGCCATGCTAGATGATTGAATATATGCCGATCATGATATTTTCAAGTGATCGTGCTCATAAACAACATATGATCTGAAAAAACTCAGAAACGGACGATGACTTGTTGATAATTTTAGGCAGCTTAGCTGCTGACTTGACGTTCAGTGGTAGAAAGACATTGATTCCAATGCAGTAAAAAGCCTCTCCACTTTCAATCCTTCATAAACAACAGCATGCACTTTTTCATTTGATTAGTGCGTCGTAAAGCTTCCCCCCGTAGCGGGGGTATTCCCCTCGTAGCGTGGGTGTTAGAATACTACTACCGCAACCCCTGCGTGTCGTAAGAGGCGACTAATAAGGGGCGGGGCGAGAGGGCTAGGAATCACCTCCTCTGTAAAATTTCTCCCTTAAAGACGGCCTTGCAGCCGGGGCGTTAGAATCTTGCTACCGTATCCACCGCGTGTCGTTGAAGGCGACTAAAAGGGCGCACCGTAGCCGGGAGTAGAATCGTGCTACCGTAACCCGTGCGTGTCGTTAAAGACGACTATAAGGGACGGGGCGATGGGTTAGGAATCACTTTCTCTGTAAGATCCTTCCTCGAAGACGGCAAGACAAGCGGGGGGGGGAGGAGCTCACGCCTCTCCGAACCCTATTGTTAGGGTCGCTGAATATGCGTGGCTGTAGTACGAATGATGTAAAGAGGAGATTTGTGAGATGTAATGAGGAGGAAGTTTGATGTGTTGGCGCTGAGTGAGACGAAGTTGAAAGGTAAGAGCGAATGTGAGTTTGGTGTGGTAAGTGGAAGAAAGTCTGGTGTGGAGGAAGGTTGGGTACGAGAAGGTGTGTTCTTGATAGTGAGTGATCGGTTGGCTCGTAGCGCTACCAAATGGAAGGAGGTGTCCTCAAGATTGATGTGGGTGACAGTCAAGTTAGGTGTAGAATGATTGGTATTTGTGAGTGCTTACGGACCTGGCAACGAGAGGAGTGGGAGCAATTCTGGACTGACCTGAGTGAGTGTATTGAAAGTTTTTGAGGTCATTTCAATGTAGTTGTACTTGGTGACATTGCGCGAGTTGGAGATGTAGTGGTGGAGAATATAATAGGAAGGTTTGGCGTTCCCGGTTGAAATGACCGTGGAGAAAACCTGATAGGTCTGTGTATGGAGCAGGAGTTGGTGTTCGGGAACAGTTTGTTCAAGAAGTGAGATATCCACAAGTACACATGGGTAAGGATGGCCCATGGTGCAATGGTGGAGAGCGCACTGATGAATTGTGTGCTGATATCGAGGAGAGTATTGGGGAGGCTGTTGGATGTGCGGGTGTTGAGAGGGGAGGGTGGAGGAGTGTCTGACCATCTGCTGGTGGATTGATTGATTGATTTGGGCCTCATTTTCACCAGAGCCTCAACGATCTGCTGGTGGAAGGTAGATTAAGAGTGGAGCAGAAGTTGTAGGGCAACAAACGAGTGGGAGGAGGAAGAGAGGTAGTGAAAGTGAGTGGACTGAATGTGAAAAGTAGAGCCGAGGAGTTCCAGCAGTCGTTGAGGGAAGAATATGACAGCGTGAGAGGACAGGACCTGAGAGATGTGGAGGAAGAATGGCAGACGTTAGGGGATGCGTTACTGAGATGTGCGAAGAAGGTGTGTGGTGCGCGCCGTGTGGGCGGGTACAGAAGGAAAGGTTGCCAGTGGGGGAACGAGAAGGTCAAACTGGCGGTGGCACGGAAAAGAGAAGTGTTTGAGGAGTTGTTGCAGGTGAAGTCGGTGGTGGCTTATGGAAGCTACAAAGAGGAGAAACGGGGTAAAGCGATTGGTGAGGAGAGCCAAAAGGGGCGCTGATGCCAGGTGAGGCTGACTGTTGTACCAGAATTTTGAGAACAGAAAAATGTTCTGAGAAGAAGTGAAGAGGGTGAGAAAGGGAGAGACCAGAAAGGAGGAAGTGGTGAAAAATGAAAACTGCCAGTTGTTGTTGGGAAGCGGTGATGTACGGAAGAGGTGGTCCGAGTATTTTGATCAGTTGTTGAATGTTGAGCATGACAGAGAGGCTGACATTGTTGCTGTCGGTGGTGGTGTTTGGAAGTCAGTTATAGGAAAGACTTGTGGTGGACATTACCAGGAAAGAGGTGCAGGAGGCGGTGAAGGTGATGAGAGCATGGAAAGCCCCTGGTTTGGATGGCGTTGCGACCGAGTGCCTGAAGAAGGGTGGAGTGACGATTGTCGAATGGTTACAGAACTTGTGTTTTGGAACAGGCGTGGTACCGATTGAGTGGCGCAGTGCCTGCATTGTTCCGCTATATGAGGGCAAAGGAGATGGAAATGAATGCTGCAACTTGAGAGGTATCAGTCTGTTACGTTTGATTGGTAATTTGTACGGGAGAGTGCTGAGCTAAGGGGTTGGAGACTGTACGGACTGCGTAATGGGAGAGGAACAGTGTGGAAATAGGAGTGGTAGAGGGTGTGCCGATAAGATTTTTGCATTGAGACAGATCTATGAGAAGTACCTTGCCAAAGGAAACTATGTGTTCTGGGCTTTCATGGATCTGGAGAAGGCATACGACAGGATTGACAGGGAAGCGCTGTGGAGGGTGTTGCGTTTGTTTGGAGTGGACGGACATCTATTGAAAGCGGTTCAGAATTTCTATGTTTGCAGCCGAGCATGTGTCGAAGTGGGAAGCGAGGTGAGTGATTGGTTCACAGTAAAAGTGGGACTAAGACAAGGCTGCGTGATGTCTCCTTGGTTGTTCAACCTCTATGTGGATGAAGCGGTCAGAGAGGTGAACGCGAGGATGCTGGGTCTGGGCTTGGAACTGTTGGAAGCGAATGGGCGGTGTTGGCAGTTGAGCCAGTTGCTATTTGCTGATGATACGGCCCTGGTTGCGGATTAAGAGAAGCTATGTAGGCTAGTGTATGAGTTTGGTAGAGTGTGTGAGGGGAGGAAGCTTCGAGGAGTAACGTGGGTAAGAGTAAAGCAATGAGATACTCGAGGAGTGTTTTAAGTATCTGGGCTCACATGTGGAGATAACTGAACTAGTGGAAACTGGAGTGAAGGCGCGAGTGAAGGAGGGGTGTAAAGTATTGGGTGCACTGAAGAGTAATGAGCTGTAGGATGTTGGGGCTGGAAGCAAAGAGAGGGCTGTATGAGGGTGTTGTTGTCTTAACTGTGCTCTACAGAGCTGAGACTTGGAGGGAGTGAGAGCTGAGGAGAGAAGAAGGTTGAATGTTTTCGAGATGAATTGTTTGAGGAGCATAGCTGGAGTAACGCTGCGAGACCGGATCACCAACGACGTGGTTCGAATCAGAACAGTGATGGTGAAGAAGTTGGAGGACACAGTGGATTCGCGTGTTCTGAGATGGTTCGGGCACATGGAGAGGACGGATAAAGGGAGATTGGTGAAAAAGGTGATGAATGCGGAGGCGAGTGGTCACAGGCCTAGAGGTAGACCGATGTTTGGATGGATGGTGTGAAGCAGGCGTGAGGAAGGAGAGACATGAATGTGGAGGTAGCGAGAGAGCCTGCAATGAACAGGCGTGAGTGGAGAGTGGTTGATCTTGACGCTGCTCTGATGTTTTTTCCCGCCCTCGGCATCGCGCTGTCGGGATGGTCGTGGGTGAGGGGGGGGCCCCGGCTATTAAGACGCAGCGGGGGTAAACCAGTGAAAACAGTCGGACCCTGCTGCTGACGACGGATCCTCGGACTACACTCGTGACCCAGAGTGTATGATGCGGGGGTACGGCCAGACCTTTAAGCACAAAAGGGCTAAGTTGTGTTGAGTGTGAGGTTGGCCTTGCCATCGGCCACCCTCCTCTCTGGGGGATGCGGCCTAGTGTCTGTATCTGTATTATCCTTGTATGCACCAGCGTACATACATGCCACAAAACAAGTTTCAAATAATTGGAATGTCGGCAAAGTTATTGTTTTTGCACACAGGGGAGTTTGAACCTTTCGAAATCAATTTGCGCGCCCAACGGGGAGCCCACACAGACTTGTGTCGAAACACCGTCGGCGATGAACATCTCTATTCTTTTCTAATCTAGTAACGTTGGAGCGCCGGTGGAGATCGATCCCTTAATCTAATTCGCATGTGAGAGAGCTGATCTCAGTGGTCCCAAAACGTTTTAGTTTACAAATCCCTGATCGTTTCTGTGAGTTGAATCTTGATGTCACCTTTGAACGCCACTGTACCGTTGAATCTATTTGTTATCAATATATCTGGTTTCAATCACTTCTCGGAATCTCCTTAGTATGCATCATAGCAATACTGGTGTGTACATATGTAAATAAGTTATTATTGTTCATAGTGTTGTGGCTGCTTCAGTAATATTTTGATTGTACACTTGCTGTTGATTGTTGATATCTCTTATGGATTAGGTTGTATGCGTCTGTTTTATGTAGTCATATAGGAAGTTGTGTTGCAACTGGCTGTCACTCGGTGATGATGGATTACGAATTCGCTGTGTTTGAAAGCCGCGTTTAGTTGAGCTGCAGAATGTATAGGGTTCATACTCGTGCCAGTTCGTCGCCCAATAATGACCGATTCTTATCCTAATATTGTGGTCATCACCTCTAGGCTGAACTAGAAATAATCATGTTTGCGTCAGTTTGATTAAATTTTGTCTTGTAGTCAACCTTGCAGGTACGTTACAAAGTGTGGCAGGGGCACAAAAAGATTTAGACTTGTCTGCGCGTATATTGCATAGCTTCATCAGTACATGAGCTTGACGGAGCCGCTACACTGATTTCTAACGAGTGAAGTTGAAGGGCCAATCATCTCTTCATTCGGTTGTGTGTGCAGGGTTTTTGGGGAAAATTGAATTTGAATGAGAGTAAAGTTGTTTTGTATTAGTTCATTGTTAACAAGCTTGGAAAATTAGACTTATTACAATAAGGATTCGTGTCAATGTGTATTCTTATTAGATGCGCGGTTGTAGTCATCCAAAAGTCGCAATAACCGTGATTGAATTCCATCGTGCATTGTTATCGGTGTGCTCGGAGGAACTCGTGCCAGTAGATTACATCTCAATTAACCGTTTTGGTGGCATTAAACTTGCTTAGTAGCCCGTGGCCGTGGCTTTGCGGAATTCTCGTCATTGGTTTCAGTCACGAATTCTGTATTTAGTATATAAAGCCGTGTAAATGCGTATATAGAAGTTATCATTCGTACAAGATTACAATAAATCTTATGTGGTTTTCATACGTGTCAATAACCTGTGCATGCTTTTCCATCAATATGTTGTGTAAGGCTGCCGAACTAACGAGGCTAACAGACTCCCGTTTCAGTACTTGAATCGACCGGCAGCGTGTTAGCTAAAAGTGCAATGGCGGAGGTGAAATCAATCATTTTGACGGTAGTTGTTATAGGAAGCACTCACATCTCTCTCTGCTGTTAGTTATAGAGCGCAATGGCGGAAGTGTACCAAGTCTGAAAGAGCAAGGCGTATTTTAATCAAAAATGCTTCCCCTTAGGGCGCAACAGTCATCGCACAGCCTCGCGTGTGATTTGATTAGTCTCGTCAGAGTGAAATGAAGTACATATTTCGATTGTGGCATATTCGCTACTAGCGCGTACGGGAACGGAAAAAGTTGACGCGTATCTACGTGAATGTTTTGTTTTGATATGATGTGGGCCTCATTTCCACCAGATTTGATTTGGGCATTTCCACCAGATTTGATTTGGGCATTTCCACCAGAGCACTTGATTTTGATTTGAGCCTCAAGACTCAACGTCAGTCACAATAGACTCCCCTGTTTCCATGTTCCAACGCGAAGTTAATGCAGACTCCCCCGTAGGGCAATTGAAGAGTGGCGGCGAGTAGATTCAGAGTAGGTTTGCCATAGTTACAGAGTAGGTTTTTCCGTAGATACAGAGTAAGTTTACCGTAGTTACTGAGTAGATTTACCTTAGATACAGAGTAGGTTTAACGTAGATACCGAATAGGTAGTAGTAGATACCGAATAGGTTTAAAGTAGATTCTGAGTAGGTTTACCGTAGATTCAGAGTACTTTAAACCTACTCTATTATTTCTTCTTGCTTGGGCTCTATTATATTTCTCTGCCCTTTTTTCATGGTGATAAATTTTGCAGTGGTTATTTTTATTATATGCATCGAGGTTG
>SDVV010008282.1:0-17289 GCA_016164225.1 Gammarus roeselii | reverse complement strand
CATAAT
Organism: Gammarus roeselii; assembly: GCA_016164225.1. NCBI lineage: Eukaryota > Metazoa > Arthropoda > Malacostraca > Amphipoda > Gammaridae > Gammarus > Gammarus roeselii. The sequence continues at coordinate 17,283 of SDVV010008282.1, read as the reverse complement.
ATTAAAATTATATGTGCGAGTTAATTCATCACCAATCCGCGTATCGTACCGCTGGTTTGAATTACGTTATATCTTACATCACTTATCCGTGTATCGCCCTACCTGAAATTCTTAAATTGGCTTATTCAATTGAGCCCTATCTTTTTTCCCTAATCAGGGCTTAGCGCCGTTTACTTGTACTCATTTAGAATATCCTCTTTGGATACCGCACATAAATTTTAGATTCTTTTACGTCCTAGTTGGTTTTCATTACATGATGATTTTTCTTTATTCGAACGAGAACGATCTCAAGTGGCTATTTAATTCCCACCTGTAATTATGTTATCCGTCATGAAAAGTTTTGTGGAATTATTCAAAACTTTATTCAATCACAAAGGATTGTGTTGAATTCACGGTCATTTGAAAACCAAGTTGTTTGACAGTTGTTTGACCGAAGAAGAAAAGAAAGTTACATATTGTTTGTTGATTGTGTTTGTGTTGTCCCAACTCCGGAGTCGGTCAATAACAGGATGTCATGACCATTAGGGCTGAGTAATGACATTAAAGCATTAGTACGGGCAGACGATGTACTGAAGAGAGACGGCCGAGGAAGCGTGACAGCACAACATGCAAGGACCCTACGGCATGAGACGCCACAATGGGGCTGGAAAACGGCATCATACAAACATTATAAGATAAAGGTGACGTTACCGGACAAAGAAGAACAGACCGCCGTGTGCTTAGGTACTTGGAATATATCATGTAAAAGGGATGCATAGTATTTGTTTTTGTGTACATCATATTAAGTTACTTGGATCATTATTATCTCTGCCCTTCCTCGACCAGGAGCAGCCCGGCCTGTCTCGTTAGCCTCGGTGCTGGTGATGAAGAGCTGCCCACCCCTTCCAGGTGACACCCTACCTGGCTCAATAGCCCCAGTGGTGGTGGAAGGTGTATAGCTGGCCACCCCCGCCAATAGCCCCTGTCGACCTCGGTATCCCTGAGCTAGCAAAGCTGAATAGCTGCCCGATCACGTCAATAGCACTGCCTCGGTAGCCAGGTGCTGGCCGGAACTGAAGTGCTGCCCGTCCACGTCAACAGCAGCCCTGCCGGTCTCGGTAGTCATGGTGCTGGCGGAACTGAAGCGCTGCCCACCCCACTCAATAGCCACCTTGCTGATCTCATTAGCTCTAGGGCTGATGGGAGCTGAACAGCTGCCCACCCCCGACAAGGTCCGTTATGCCTGCATCGTTAGAACGGTTGTTGCCACGCTCGCCAGGAACAATTCTGTCAGATTCGTTTTTCCGGGTGCTGGCGGAAGTTACAGAGTTGCTCAACCTGCCGGGACCAACCCTGAATGTCTCGTCAGCCCCGATGTTGGCGGAAGCTGAAGAACACCCACTCCTGCCATGAGATGCCATATATACCTGTCTCGTTAGCATAGTACAGGTGTAAGCTGTCGAGCTGCAAACCACCACCACTAGCAACCCTGCCTAGCTCATTAACACCGCTGCTGGCGGGAGCTGATGAGCTGCCCAACCCCGTTAAGAACAACCCCGTATGACTCGTTTGCACCGGTGCTAGCGAGAGTTGAAGAGCTACCTACCCCGCCATGAGGCAACCTGCCAGTCTCGTTCTCTAGTGGAGACGGAGCTAAAGAGCTGTTCAACCTCACATTGAGCTTACTTCGTCAGCCTGGTGCTGGCGAGGGCGGCAAAGATGCCCATCCACGCAAATGTATAGCAATTTACATGGAACGAAGTTTTATCGTAGATTCTGTGAAGAAAAGCATTCGTTTAAGCTCTCGATGTGGAATCAAGGCCAGAGTCCGTGGAATTAATTTCAGAAGAGAGAAGCATTCTAAAACTATGATGGTAAATATCATCACCGATTCCAGAGGGTCACAGTGTTCTAACAAGTAAATAACATGTCGTACCATTCTGAGACAGGACAAAGGAATTTATTTTCATGGATTCGTGGCCTTGAATCGAGAATTAAACCTTCCACATTAAATCTTAATACGAGCCCCAGTTATATTCTGGTGAGCTTAGGCAATGTTGGGAGAGGATAATGGCAGAGGAGATTGACAATGGAAGACCTCATTGATTCTGTGCGGCCGTAGATCTTATGGAGGCCAGGATGGCATAAAACACTCACTGTGATGCACTTGGACACGTGTCATTGAATGATCTTAAGCCAACTGATGGTGTGGAGATATCAAACACCAATCTTATCCCCTACCATTCGTTCCATCTCTCATGCATGCCCCCAGACACTCAAACCTTGCAATTATTATTTCCTACATAAATGATTGTTATTATTTACAGTAATGCACCTCCTTTGGAATGCACTCTTAGTTAGTGTTTGTTTGAACGCCATTGAGTTCTTTGGATACAATGTGGTTGGAAACCTTTTTTTCGCTATCCCAACTTGCAACTTTGGTTTGCGCAGTTATTCTGCATAACAGTTTCTTCAAAAGAATTGTTTACAACATACTAATACATCGTTTATTGGTATGATGATTAATACAAAAGACTTGGGTCGCGCATGACATTTACTGCGTTGTGGATAAGAAGTTATGCCGAAAGAGAAACACTTGACGATAAAGCGTACCCCTGGATCCGTTTCCACTTTTCGGATCATAAAAGAAATCCTGGAAACTGCTTCCGCTGGGCAATAAGAGTGACGGCTGCACTCATAACTTATGACTCTTTCCGATACAGCGGAGCGTGGCTTATGTGCGCTCATGATCATATTCCGAGCATGGCACCAGTCATGTTCCTACATCATGAGGCTGCTTGGGCCTATCGGCAAAGGCTTCACACGCATGTTCAAGGGTTGTTAGAGGTTAGATCCAGCAAATAAGAATCCTCTTCAAACAAATTTGCCCTGTGAGAGTTCTTCGTGGAGTTTAATTACAAATTTTAGGGTAATCAGAAACATGACGTTAATAATGACCACAGCATTGCATCACTAAAAACAGTGCAATACGAGTGACGAGTGGCAATAACATGTACTGTCGTGAATTGTTTATTTAAATTTTTACAACCGTAACCATACACTGCAAAAAAAAATATAATTTCTGCATGATCATTTTTCATTACGCCACACAAAAAATTGCATGTTATATTCAATTTTTTGACAAATGTCTTCGCTTCAGAGTCGAAGTTTCACAAGTGTTAACATTTCTGAAAAATTAAATCACTGTACTTCAACAAACATTTATTTCGTTAGAAATATTGAAAGTCTTTGATTCAGACTTGACAGGAAGAAGTCAATCATCAGCAGTTCATGGATACCTTCTGCCGACAGCACGAGTCAGGCAAACATACCTTCTGCCGACAACACGAGTCAGGCAAACACTTACGTATTTTAATATAGTCAATCAGAATGTAACAAACAACAAGTAGTCCCAACTCCCACAACAATGAATGACAACCAGGACAGATCCATGCTTCTCCAACACGGTATTTTTCATCCATTGTAGGGATGTAGCCTTTTTTCAGTTGATCCGATGGAGCTTCATTTCGAGTGAAGTGTTACGTAAAGAGAGCGGGTCCACCATAGGCTGTTGCGTCGTAGAGCCTCTCTTTACGAGCCGTGCTAATCGCCTGGGACCTCTAAGGATGGTTGGAAGATGGGAGCCACAGAACCTGCAGCAGGGGTGAGACGGATTTTAAATGATTATTCAGTACGTGTCCCCTGATACAGGAATCACAAACCAACAGCTTCGAAGAATGACAATATTGTACATTATCCAGCTGCAATTGTATTTGTTTACACAAATTAGTGTCTCAATGTATCAAAACCAATGAACATACCTATAGTGACAAATTGCAATTATGATGAGTTAAGATTTTCCTCTCCAATATTCTGTAACCGATAGGGATTCATTGGATCAGTGAATTCGAAAGAGCATCCACAGCTTATCAAATGCCATTGTAGTTCAAAGTGAAAGATTTCCGTTCACGGGTTCCACAGATACAGATACTGACGCAGACCGAATTCTCTAGTTGAGGGTTGGCCGACGGCCTAACGCAACTTATACTCCTCATATGCACTAACACTCATTCCAAAACAAAGCTCTTTAGCTCTATAAGGCTTAGGGACACCCCAATACTCAGTTCAGGTTAGAAGTGAGGTCAGAGATCAGTGACAGCAGCAGGGCCCGACTGCTGTCACTGGTTTACCACTACTGTGTCATAGCTGAGGGGCCCTAGCTATCCACATTCATGCCGTTTCTCAGCAAGACACTATGGGTGGGAAAGCTCGTCAGGACCGCGACAAAATTCACTGATTAACAATCACTCTTTACTCACGCCAAGGTATCCTTGCACACACTCATGCTACCTTATCATTCTCAACCGCTATCATACACTGTTCCACCTATCTCAAATCATCCATCCCTACTGAGAATCTGGAGCTGCTCAAAACACGAGAATTACCTATGTCTCCCTCCTTCCTCGCAATCTCTGTTCAAATTTTGAAAACGTCATTATTGAACTTATCCTCCAGCCTGACTGGGGTCATGCCTCTCAAGCATTTCATCTCGGACACATTCAACCCAGCGTCCCCGCCCGGTAGAGCAGGGCTGATACAACTACCCCTTTACTTTACTTCCATACACAATGTTCTTCACATCTCAGTGCTTCCAGCACTTCACATCTCATCCACTCCAGATTTCACCTCAGTTTTCACTAGTCCAGACTTCTGAATATAAAAGTCGGGAAACTCAAAATATTGAATTTGTTCCGATAACTCTCTAATTAGGCGGTCACTGATTCTGCTCGCATCGTCATTCCTTGAACATCTCAAGGAATGACTACACATCTTCTCTTCGGAATCTGCCACCGGTTCGCAATCAGCCACTGATTCAACCCATTTGCTCCGTGAAAATCTAAGCTTAGATCCAATATGCGCGCGTTCACCTCATATACCATTTTCCATGAAGAGATTGAATGGCCAGGAAGACATAACGAAACCTTATCTCAGTCCCCTCAGTCACACGTTCAATGCCATAGGAGAAATTATGTACTGTTAATATTAAATTTACGCCCACTCCATCCAAATGCGACCATCTCCAAAACTCCTCCATGTATGCCCTATCGTGGGTCTCTCCCATAGATCCGCGAAAGCCCAGAAGACATTTTTTCGCATTGCGAAGTACTTCTCACGCACATCAGACTGATTTATGTTGAGTTAATACATTCATTATTATGTCCTGTTCCTTCCTTATACAGCGGAAAACTGTTAGCACTGCACCACTCAATCGACACCACGCCCGACAATTAAGACTGATTTTGGAGCCACACCAACCATGCGATTATCAGAAACTTTTCCAGCATCCATCACCTCAAGGCTTTCTGCAACTTTTCGTTTGTAATGTTTGCAACAATTCTTACTCCCAAGCCCGGTATCCACGCACCACCACACACAGTAACGATGACAGCCAATCTGACATCATTAACAGACAAAAAACTCAGTATTCAAAACACTCAACCCAATTCTTAGTTACATCGCAACTATCGATTAACCACCGGCCATTTACATCTTCCACTACCTCAATTCTTCCCGACTGTCCCTTCTTCACCCTTTTCACCTATTTCAAGAACACCTTATTTTTTTTCAAAATTCGTCCTTGCCTGAATATTTGAAGAATGTCAAGGTTAGGCAAGCATATAAGAAGAATGTGCCCGATCTTACTGCATCAAGACCGCGGTGTTTTTGTAAGCCCTCGAACTCACAACGTGTAGCACCAAGGACGGCCCTGCAGTCGTGGACGCTTCTCAAATGTCATGATTTAATTGAGAGGTGGGCAATTGTACTAAACTGGAATACGTTCGACTGAAACAGTCGACAAAAAAAAACAATTTTCTGACTGTGTATCCCAAATATAAGCCAATACCTTTGTTCATATGTTCTGAACCTCAAAGCATTACTAACAATTGCACATTCCATAGTTTTATATCGCCGAAAAAAAAAATGAATACAAGGTTTCTACTACAAGCAAAGTTGGTCACGAATCCGCTTCTTTCCTAAGCAATTAATCAAATTTTCAGAAGATGAATTCGGACAAAGTAATTTGAGGACGTAATTCGATGTTCGATGCCGCACTTTGTCCAACGCTGACTACGAGGCACACAAAACATCAATGATGTTATCGACGGTTGAATTGAATCACGTGTTACGTGTGGCTTGGTGGGAATAATGAATTTTCAAACCCGAATTATGAGGAATGTCGTCATTATATGAAACAGAAAAGTCTACTCCATGATTGTTCACATCATTACGAGCATAAACTTAACACCAACTAAACATCTAATGAACATAACAGAATATTTATTTCTGAATTTCCCTGGAAATTGTAATTTTAGCGGATACATGGACTTTACTGATCGTTCTATCATTTCACTTGACCACTTTTGTCGTCTTATTGTTATTGCTGTCTAATTGGGCCTTGCCAACTTGGGCATTTGATATTTGCAAACCAAGGATGAGACTCCAGTTATTGGCGATTATTAATATTTTTTCCGAATGAGCATCATCATAGGCAACGAATTCTCAGAAATGGCAAACATTTTTCCATTTAATTATAACTTAGCTACTTTGTGTCACACGATTATTAACTCGGAGGATGGGTATAGGTAGATCGTAACTAACTGCTACCGATTTATGTGCCGACCTCCGTCTTAAATAATGCGCCGTCTTGTGCCCGCAACTTTTAGGGAAAGTATCCAGTGAGAAACATGCTGTCGACATGCAAATAAGATCCCATAAACAGTGCGGCGCGTCCTCCTCGAGCACAGGCGGGAGTTCCTTAGCACTGAATGGTGCGAGGGTTGGATGACGTGCACGCCATCGAGAAGTTGAGTTCAACGGAAGCCGAGGATTGACCCTGAATAAGTCAATGCAGTTCTGCATCGCATTGTTGCACCCCACTACGTACATCGTGATCGATATATCTAGAGCAGCTTTCCTGCTTTAGATATATTCAGGGCGTCAGGAGACCGTTCTGAACTTTTATTTGTCATTGCACCAATATTTTGTGTAGGTGCCTATGGGAATGTTTCTGCGCTGTCACAATTTGTACAGGTAACATGCGGTTGGTTACATCTAAGAGGCTGCAGAAAAAAACAGTAATTGGAATCAACGTCCTATATTAATTATAATATTTATAATACTAAGAACTTTATTAACAACCATCATGAGCGTAATATTACAATTGAGACTCCACCTTAATCTAGGGGTTCAATGATGAATAAACTCATTCCACCAGTGAGAACAAAGTTGCATAAGTTACTGGACACAATATAAATATAAATTAATGCATTCAGTGGGAATATAGACCTTTCGTTCCTCGATGAGAGAGGAAATATTGTAAATGGTTTTGAACCAACTGGCCAAGCAGTGCGGTTGAGGATGGAATTTTTGGCAGAGGCGGTCTCTTGACCCTTTCTCCTCTCCCCTCCGGCAACGAAAAATTTCATTGCTCTGCTACGCTAATTGTGTTTTTCTGCCGTTATAGAGCATATAAAAAAAAAGGATCCATTATATAGGAGTGAGTTGTTATAAGGCTAGTTGGCAATGAAAATAAGTTCTTTCTACGTTATGGTAAATAAATGGTTTTATTATTTAATATGAGTATACGTTGGTATTAGTTTTGAAGGAAACCGTTTTCTGGTTAGATGTCCTGATGTAGAAGATTGTGTGCTTGTCGCTAAGGCTACACGGGTTCGAAGACGAGCCTGGAGCATAGTCAGTGTGTTTTCGTATTGCGTGGGCTTAGGTTATGCGTGTACAAGTGCCTAGGACCTCTCCACCGGAATATGGATTCCTCAATCCATATCAACGAGTCTTCAGAAAGGACGGTTTTGACTTGATTAATTAAATGTTCCAGTTAACAATTGGTAGGATAGAATCTAACACCTCAGTCTGGTAGAAAACTAAGATATATAGATAGTTCTTGGCATGTAGCTGTATTGTAAAATAAAGCACTGATCCTATAAGCGTTATCAACAGCATTGACGAGACGCCAAAAAGAAAAAGTAAGTTCCACGTTTTCCATATGCAACATGTATCATTTTAATGTATTCAACCTATCATATGTGCCAATATGTGTCAGTGTTTAAGGGCATGAGAAACCTTACATGTTGGTCAAATCAGGAACCGGACGGCTAACCATGCTGCAATTGTTTGAAAAAGGCAATGTGTCATGGCCGACAGGCGCCATTTTGGAAAATGACCAGTGCTCAATAAAATAAAGTGTCCAGTGAACAAAGTGTGAATATAAAGCTATAGGCAATAATGATACAAATATTTTTATTGATGTTGTTCAGTTGTTGTCATACTTACATGTATGAAGATTTTGTAGCAGGAAGTATGGTGTGGTTAATTTTGCTATAGTTAAATTAAATTGCTGTAGTTCTTCTTTCAATAATGTCCTGCGGTTGGAAAGAGAATAATATTATAAAATAGCATGGTTGTGCAAAGTTCAGGGAAAATGGTAAAATCCTCATGGACTGGCACACGTTTAATACCTACTGATGTTTGAAAATAGATGTCAATGTTGACATTTTAATTTTTATTGTTTATCTTTGTTAAACATGTATTGGATTTTAGCATTGGTCATCATCGGGAATTTTCTTGTCAATGGGTTTAAAGTTTTCGATTTTCAAGATCAGCAAAAGGCCAAGGCGGTTAGAGCCGTCAAACAAGGTTACATAATTGGTGCCGTGGTGAAAATTTGTTTGTTTAGATTTATTTCTGGACTTTGATGAGTAGTGTACTCCTCATGAATAAGTCTTTTGAAGTACATATAAATGACAAATTTCAATTGACAGATGACTGAAAATAAGTGTTGATGTTTAATAATTTAGTTCTCAAAATTAGCCTCTGTTGACAAAGTTGAGTGCAACCCTGGTTATCATTGGAGATTAATTTGTCAAATGGATTGACTGTTTTGAGTTATCAAAAATAATTAATGGCAAATGCCATGAGTACTGTTGAACCTGATATCAAAGTGTCGTGTAGGAATTCTATTTTCTTGATTGCTTCTGTGCTTTGGAGAAGCAGTGTGCGTCTCTTGTGACAAGCTTCAGAAACAATGTCGGAAGGTAGAATTTCAATCAACAAAGAGCTTATATGGTAGACCTATGTTGTGTCTACATGCTGTCAGGATTCAGTCGAAGTGTTGCGTGGAAATGCATATTTTTATTACGCCCGTGCTTTAGGGAAATAGTGTGCCTCTCATGTGACAAGATTCAGAAACATTCTTGAAGGGTGACATTTCAACCAACAAGAAGTAATATGGTAGAACTTGATTGTCTGCATACTATGATGGTTATGGTGAATGATTTTGTGGAAATTAGGCGTTTCTTGATTTTTTTCCGTGCCTAGTGAAGTAGTGCGCTTCTCATATAACAAGGTTTCGGAAACCTTTTTGGAAAGGTTGGAATTTTCCATCGACAAGAAATTGATATGGTAGAACTTCGATGTCTGCATGCCATCAAGATCAACTCAAGGTGTCAATATAAATTTATTTTTCTTCTTTGTTACCGTGTCATGAGAAGTAGTGTGCTTTTCATGGACAGGTTCTGGAAACATTTGAGAAAGGTGAAATATTTTTTGACTTGCTTGTCAAGTAGATTCCATTAGTGAACGGATACGGGTATAAATTTATTCTCAAAAGGATAAATTGTCAATGGTTTCAAGATGCCGCTGACCTTGGATAGTCTCACTCGTAGTAAGCGGGCATATGAGGGTTTCCTCACCTCACTAATTCCAAAGTTGAAACGGTGTTGTGATGCAGACCCCTTCCTTTCTCCAGAGAATTTAAATGCTTCTTCTACGAATGTGAGGATAGCTGAAGGGCACATCCGGAAAGTGGTGGATCTGCAAGAGCAGATCCAAGAGTTGCAGGTAAGTGATGAAACAGTCAGCGAAGCCGCACTTTGCAATGCAGCAGCGGAACATGGTAAAGAGTTAGCTGAAATACGTCTACTCATCACAGAGTGCAATCGCTTGATGGATGAGACACGAGTTGATACACCTAGCAATGACACTCCACCTGCTAGTGAAACAAGAAGGGCTGCAAGAGTGAAGTCACCGGCTCTAGAGATAATGGAGTTCTCCGGGGACATACTCTCCTTCAACAGCTTTTGGCAGTCGTTCAAAGCTGTTGATCATAGTCCAGATTCGGAACCCGCTGAGAAATTTCATTACTTAAGTAATTAAATTGAAGGGTCCTGCTTGAACTGTGTTGATGGGTTTCACACCAACAAATGAAGCATACCCTCAAGCAGTGGCACTGCTCAAGAAACAGTTCGGTGACGAGTCGCGCGTTAAAATAGCTCATATCTATGCCTTGGATGACATTCAAGAAAGTTCGGGATCCTTAGCGTCCTTGCAAGAGTTTAGACAAATGAAAGATCAACTGTGCCACTTGGAGACTGCGGGGATAGACTGCAACAAGTGTACAATTTACAGCTTTGTATTAGTCAGCCTGATCAAGAGGTTACAACCTCCCACCATTCTAGAAGCTTGCAGCGGTCACAACAAAAACTCAGAGGCATGGAAAATGGGAAAATTCCGTGTAGCAGTTCGAGAAGTCATAGTTAGAATGGAATGACTATGACACACAAGGTAAATCCTTAAATCCTGGGAAGCAGAGGTCAACTACTGACACTGAAAGGTCAACACAGAATGGAAGTCACTCCAGAGGAAGTCAGGGGGAAAACCCCAAACCCTTGTACACTGTTGGGTCGTTTCAGGTAGGAACATCTGGGTGAGGTCTATATTCAGAACATCACTCTGTGTATAGATGCACAAAATACCAGACCACTGAGGCTAGGACAGCTCGAGTATTTGAGCTGTTTCTTTGCTACAAGTGATTCAAGGTACGCCACAGAGTAACGGATTGCTCTGAAAGAGACCCCCTTCTGTAAGATATGTAAGAAAATTGGTCACCATGGTGCTTTATGTAACAAAAGAGGTAGGTTTCCACGGTCAGATGATGACAAATCTTCGAGAAATCAGAAAAGTAAGGTTGCTCTGGCTGCAGCAAATGGTCCTGCTAGTGTAGCTACTGCAAATGCACTAGCAGAATGTGGAAAGGCTACTGTCCTACCCACATCAATGGTAAGTTGGAGTACCAAAGATGGGACAAAGCTTGTGCGAGCATTGTTCGATCAGGGCGAGCAGAGATACTTCGTTAAAGAGGAATACTGGGCAATGAAGACACATCATGTCGTCATACCACCCTGACCATCGATGATTTCAATAGTAAATGTACTGAAACTGAGTATTACATCACCACTGTCACAATTGATGTGCTAACACATGAGAGCATATCCATGGATGTGATGGTGGTTGACAATCTTGCTGAAAGACTTCACATGAATGGAGTAAATGAGCTTGCTCAAAGGCTGACAACCAAAGAACGTAACCTGGCTGATTGTTTTGAGATTACAGTCCACTACCCTATAGACATATTCGTGGGAGCAGACTTTTATTGTAGCTTCATCATTCCTGAAGAACAGGATGGATGGGTTAAAATAATGTCATCTAGGCTCGGAAATATGTTTTTTGGAACAATAACAAACAAAAAGTTGACATCCCCACAGGTAAGCGTAATCAATGCACTCAAGGCTGCAGACACCAAGGAACCTGAAAGAGATGTAGACCTGTTGTGGAAACTAGACGTTATCAGGATATCGCCTGAAAAGCTCACCCAGATGATGAGGTAGCCTTAGAGCAATGCAACAGAAGCATCAGATTCTCTGAGGGTAAGTATGTAGCTAGACTGCCGCGGAAGGCAGCTTATCCCACGCTATCAATCAATAATCGTTTGGCACAAGAAAGGCTGGTAAACTACCTTGAACGTTTGAGGTCAGAACCTAAACTCTTGAAGCACTATGACGGTGTAATGCAAGAGCAGTTGCGGAGAGGTTTCATCGAAAAGGTAAGGTACGTGATACCGAAGGACGTCTGTAATCATCTTTTACATAATTCAGTAAAGAAGGATTCTCCGACAACACCCCTGCTTGTGGGGTTTGATTGTTCAGCTAAAGCAAACATTGATGCCGAAAGTCTAAATGATTGTTTTTATCCTGGACCAACAATGGTCCCTGAGTTACCTCAAATGTTGATACGATTCAGATTAGAGGCACTAGCTGCCTTTTCTAACATTGCAAAGGCATTCTTGATGGTAGGTTTGGATGAGCAGGACAGAGATTTCACAAGGTTTCTATGGCCTAGAGATCCCAAGGATCCTGGCAGTCCCATAGACACATGTCGCATCAAGGTGATCCTTTTTGTACCAACCTGATATCAGTTTATCCTAAATGCAACTATTGACCCCTACTTGGAAAAGTATGGTGGGCAATGGGGCACTACGGATAAGTTCAAGAAGATTATCTATGTTGATAACCTCCTGATCACTGCATCAACAAAGACTGAGTTGAAAAAATTCCATGGTTCATCCAAGAAAATCTTAGTTGTAGCCAGGCTCAACCTCAAGGAATGGGCAACAAATGACCCAGAGCTCAAAATGATCACAGAAAAAGAAGCTGAGTCAGATGTCAGACCCACTGTTCCTGTCCTGGGACTCAGATGGGACACACTCCAGGACACCTTAGCAACAGCTCCCAAAGAGCTAGAATCAGGTAAGTCAACTAAGAGAACCATCTTGTGTAGTCTAGCCGTACAGTTGGATCCTCTTGGATTGATGACCCACATCACCATCAAAGCTAAATTCCTAATGAAGGAAATTTAGCAGTCAAAGGGGAGTGGGGAGGATGATCTTCCAGAATTCATTGAAGTAAAATGGGAGAAGATCAAGAAAGAGTGATGGGTGACATCCCCATCAAACGCAACGCACAAATTGGTAAGTCAGTGACCCTACACACATTTTTAGATGCCTCCACAGTAGCATAGGGAGCTGTTGTGTACGGGGTCAGTGAAGGTTAAGCCACACTGGTGATGGCAAAGGGACGGACCGCACCTGAAGAAAAAATGATTTCTGTACCAAAGTTGGAATTGACTGTAGCACTACTGAGAGCAAGGCTGAGCAGGTATGTATGTGTGGCTTATGAAAATGAAGTCAACATTGAAGCTTTTAACATGTGATGAGACAATCAAGTTACCTTGGGCTGAATCCACTCTGCAAGCCTCCTAGAGGCTTATATGCAAAACTGGAAGCTTGATATAAAGAAAGCTCTCCTTAATGCTAATTGGCACTATGTTCCCACTAATCAAAATCCTGCAGACTTGCTAACTCGAGGAGTTAGCCCGAGGAGACTCAAGTCGAGTCACATGTTGTGGCATGGACCCAACTCAAGCGTACTAAATAAAGCTAAAGAGATCCCACCCCCAGAGCCCTTCCTACTCGCTGTTGCAAACAAATAATGCACCTTCAAGAAGTTAATCAACACTCTGGGTTGGGTGGAGAAATCCATTGAGTGCCTGAAGAGAAAGGTAAATGGTAACTCAAATTGGAAGGTAAATGGTAATTCAAATGGCAAGTTAAAGGTTGAAGTAAATGGTATGTCTAATGTAAAATTAAACAATGACAAGAGGCAACCAATAAGTCTGACTCTCAAGGAGAAGGAATGGGCTGAAAGCTGGGCAGTTAAAGCACTTCAGTAAGAAATCTTTGCGGATGAGATAAATTTATTCGCAATCCCAGTTCCAAGGGCTTCACTTCAACGCTCCAAGGTGACAAATTAGTAGGTAAGTAGACTCACCGAAGCTGAGGTAGAGGGATCTATAAAATATCCAGTCCTACTACCTGCCAAGCATCGGATCACTGATGTGATCATCGAAAATAGTCACAAAACAAGACACGACATGGGAATAAACACGTCGTTGTCAGCCTACGTCGAAGGTGGTGGATGCCAAGAGCCAGACAAAGAATCAAGAACGTAATTAGGAAGTGCATGCAGTGTAGACGGGATCGTGGGACGCATTTCCGCGGACCACCAACACCCCCATCTACTGCGTTATAAAGTAAGTCAGTCACGCCCTTTCGCGGTAACTGGTTTAGATTATGCCGGTCCCTTTTATGTAAAGGAAAGGACATAAGTTGACATAAGGTACATAACCTTGTGCACTTGTGCATCCACGCGGGCGGTTCACCTGGAGGTTGCCAGGACCTGTCCGCAGAGACATTCCTAAGAACCATTCAAAGATTTTCCGTTCGTCGTTCCTATCCCCAAATATTGGCCAGTGATAACGGGTTAAACTTTGGCAGTTCCTCCATGATACTACAATCTTGTGAGGAACATCCCAATCTACGAACCACCCTGAATCAAAATAATTGTTAGTGGTACTTCAACCTCAGTTGTGCCCCTTGGTTCTTAGGCTTTTTTGAGAGGATAGTGAAAATGATCAAGCTGTGTCTTCAGAAAACAATACACAGAGCCATGGTAACAGAAGACGAACTGCACACCGTACTTTGTGAGATAGAAGCAGACCTCAACGACCGTCCGCTAACATTTATCTCGGACTCGGTTGATGACTATCAACGATTGACACCATCCCAGCTGATGCTCGGATATCGTCCGGACAGCATACCTCTTGCAACGCCTGATCCGGATGAAGAACTTGATCTCTCTATGCTCACGGCGGAGCTCCTGTCCCGCCGTCAAGAGTACGTCCAGAATTTCAGCAAATGAGGTTCAAAAGGGAATAATTGATCATTCTTCGGCATAACGGCATAACATAATCATCGCACCCAAGATGAGTGACATAGTGCAAATCCAGAGGGTCCCAGAATACTATGGAGCCTGGGCCGGGCTATCGAGCTCCACAAAGGCAAAGATGGTCATGAAAGAAGCGTGAAATGAAAAATACGCGTTACGACAGTCAGTCGACTGGTAGTTCTACTCTATCCATTAGAAGTACTAGCGAGTGAATGCTCGGAGGCGTCTCCTGAGTCAACAGAACCAAACCAGGCGCCCGTGCTTGATGCGAACCACGGACAGGAAAACAAAGGTTGCCGTACCCCCCCCCCCCCCTCCTGACAAGAAGGACAGCTCAAACTCAACAGCTGTACGTGTGCCAAGCAATGCCAGACCCAAAAGAGCAGCAGCTATAGTAGCAAGAAAGCGAATTGTCACTCAGCTACAATAGGTGACAATGCGCTTTTCTCTCAAGTAAGAGGGTGTGGGAAAATAGACCCCACATTTCTCGAAGAGAGAGGAAATGTTGTAATTGGTTTTGAACCACCTGGCTAGCAGTGCGCTAAAGGCTGGAATAATTGGCAACAGCCTCTTGACCCCTTATCCCCTCCCCTCCGGCAACGAAAAATTCCACTGCTCTGCTACACTAATTGTGTTTCTCTGTCGCTATAGTGCGTATAAACAAAGCTATCCCCTATTTGGGAGTGGGTCGTTCGTGGCTAATTACCATTGCAAATTAGTCATTTCTACGTTATGGTAAAGTATTGTTTTTGTTATGGAATATGAGTATACGTTGGTAGTGGTTTTGAAGTAAACCGCTTACTGGTTGGATGTCCTGATGTAGAAGGGCTTGTGCTTGTCGCTCGGGGCTACACGAGTTTGGAGTTGAGGTCGACCGCTCTCGTGAGACGAGCCTAGAGCACAGTCAGTGTGTTTATGTATTGCGTGGGCTTAGGTTATGCGTGTCTATGGACCCTAGGACCTCTCCACCGGAAAATGGATTCCTCAACCCATATCAACGAGTCTTCAGAAAGGACGGTTTTGACTAGATTAAGTATATGTTTTAGTTTACAATCGGTTAGATAGAAGCTAACACGTCAGTTTGGTAGAGAACGTAGCTATGTAGATAGTTCCTAGGCATTCAGCTACACTGTGACATAAAGCACAGATCCTAGAAGCGCGATCAACAGCATCGACGAGACGCCAAAAAGTAGAAGTTCCGAGTTTTCTACATGCAACATGTATCATTTTAATGTATTCAACCTATCATATTAGCAAATATGTGTTCGTGTTTAAGGGCATGAACAAACCTGCACATTCAACTTCATCCTACTAATCTGTACATCACTTCTTCCGATCCCTATAACAATGACGACACAGCGAGCGCATCACCAGTGCAGATTGCAATTAGGATTTCATTTTATGAATTCATTACTCGAGTTACAAGGCTGTGTTTAGCTTTACGGAACCGTACCTTGATGAGATTTCACTGGTTTTCAGCAAAAACCCTGCTCGCTGAGGGACCTGAATCAGCCGTCTGAATGTGTCATTATAACTCAAGGTCAAGTTTCTTACGCTGTATTGGAAGTAATTTCTCCACAGTGCATTACAATGTATAGGGTAACAACATGATTTTAAGAGTTGAATTTAACTTCCTTCGGTCCGAACGAGAATTTTGTATCAACTTCTGACGAATTGCATTTTGTAGCCTAGTTTGCATTGTAACATCCTTGTCATCATTGCAATTTGCTGCGATGATGTGTCCGTGATAGTAAAATTCATATACATAATCAATTGCAACACCGCCTAATTTTATATCAGTCAAAAGATAGTAACTAGGACACTTCGCTCTAACAAGCATACAAACAATTTTGTAGTGTTATGTACAATATTATGGGGATCAGCAACATCGCTGCAGATATCAAGAATCTTTTGTAATGCTGGGAGTGTCGGTGCTAATCACACTATATCATCTACATAACGAAGATTATTAACACAGCAATTGACGGCATGACACCCTTGCTCTTTAACCCTTACACCCTCTGCTGGGCTCCGGAATACAATTTCATCAGATTTCGTTCATTTTTAAAAAAATCGGACACCATTTTAAAGGTCTTTGTCCCAGGATTACTCTTAAAGTGGTCGTTTAGGCTTCATCTAGCTAATTTCAAGGCCATAAGACTGTAAACTATTTAGTGAGTGCGCACCATCAGCTGTGGTCTCTGGAGCTCAAGCCCTGTATAGTAGCCGGCACCATCTACTGGGCCCCAGAATCTAATGCAAAACTCTTGCCGCGCGCACCATCAGCTGTGGACTCAGGAGCCCGTGCCGTGTTCCGCGCGCACCATCGGCTGTGGACTCTGGAGCCCATGCCCTGTTACAGTATAATAAATGTAAGTATAACATTGCATGATTTTATATTTATGTACTTGTATGTTTATTTATTCATATATTATTTGATTCCGTTTTCCAACTAATATATGTGGATTGTTGAGTTTGGCATGTTATTAATCTTATGTTTTTTTTCTCTTTTCGCATTCTGGTATCCTGCACTCATTACACAGTGGCACATCATCCACGCATATATAACACTAAAAGCATGTGCTAATGTATATATATATATATA
>SDVV010008281.1:0-17290 GCA_016164225.1 Gammarus roeselii | reverse complement strand
AAACCCCGATGTCAGTGGGGGCTCACCTCTTTGTGCACCAAGGGGGGGGGATGTAGCTACAAACTGAATGGGGGGACGGTGGAGGGATCTTCTCACTCAAAACGTATTTACACGAAGGGACAAATGAAAATTGGTGGATAACGAGGACACCACGGGAAGGCGGGTGAGCCTGGGATACCCCCAGGAGGTATCCCTCTGAGGTGCCTTATTGCTCTCGCTCTAAAGAGATGATAGTCGATCTCTCCAATTTAGTTGAAAACTTCAACCTTTACGAGACGATGTTCGGTGTCGGAGCGATATTCGGCTTAGAGCGGTGACCGGCTCTTATTTTGATACGCAAAAAAAGTTTCTATACCCTGGAAACTTGTAAACTTTGGTGCTTAGACGCAAAGAACAGTATGCGATGGTGTTTTCGTACTCACTGGTCACTCATTGGTTACGATACTGCCTCTGCGCAAAGCTGAGTCCATCGAGCCCCTCGTCTCAGCTCATCTCGGCTTGTCACAAATCATTTCGGCTAGTTTTGACTCGTCGCGACGAACTCGACACGTCTCAACATGTTTCGACTGATTTCGACGCACCTCGACCAGCCTCGGCGCAGGTCTCCCTCTCAGCATCAGCAATGTTGTGACCTGTAATAACTAATTTCTCTACTCAAGCACTTCACATATATACATTCCTCTGTGTATGGGTTTTACAGCGTAGAAAGGGGGAAGCAGAGGTTCCAGGATTTAGAGGGGCCTGAAGAGGGTCCCACAGGGTCTCAAGGATGTAATAAAGGGTCTTGTAGTAGAAAAGTCCAAGTGGATCCTCTCAAATCCTCCTGGTCTATCAAGTCCCCCCGGGTTTTCGAAACCCCGGGTCCTCAGAGTCCCGCGGGTCCCACGAGTACCCCCCCTTCTCTGGGCCACCTAGTCTCAACCCACCTCAATGAATTAAAAAACAAAGTAAAATTTATCAATATTAACAGGGCAGAAATAAATAATAGAGCCCACGATATAAGAAAGAATGTAATAGTAAAATAATGTGTTAATGATCTATAAAATGAATAATCAACCATCCACCCCAACCCCAACGTCATGCAGCTCATTACACTCTTCAATAACACAGCACTTTACACCCTATTTCACTCGCGACTTGACTTCAGTTTCCACTAGTTTAGTCTTCTCTACATTGGAGCCCAGATACTTAAAACCCTGAACCTCTTCCAACAATTCTCCATTTAGGAGGACACTAATTCTGCTAGCATCAATAGTCCTCGAGCATGTCATTACTCTACTTTTACCCACGTTCACTCGAAGCGTCCTCCTCTCACACACTCTACCAAGCTCAGACACTAGCATGCATAGCTTCTCTTCTGAATCTGCCACCAGCGCCATATCATCCGCAAACAGCAGCTGGCTTAACTGCCAACTCCGCCCATTCGCTTCCAACAGCTCCAAGCCACGATCCAGCACTTTCGCGTTTACCTCCCTGACCACTCCATCCATGTCAAGGTTTAACAGCCAGGGAAACATCACGCAGCCTAGTCTCAGACCCACTTTTTGACTGTGAACCAACCACTCACCTTGCTTCCCACTCTGACACGTGCTCCGCTGCCAACATAGAAACTCTACGCCACTTTCAACATATTTCGCACGCTCCTCACAAATGCAACACCATCCACAGGTTTTCCCTGTTAATCCTGTCGTATGCCTTTTCAAAATCCACGAAGGCCCAGAACACATCATTTTTCATGGCAAAGTACTTCTCACAGACCTGTCTCACTTCAAAAATCTGATCGGCACAACCTCTACCACTCCTAAAGCCACACATTTCCTCTCCAATTGCGCAATCCGTACATTATCTAATCCTTTTGATCAGCACTCTCCCATACAACTTACTGACCACACATAACAAACTAATACCTCTTGAGTTGCAGCATTCATTTCCATCTCCTTTTGCCCTTTTACATCAGGGACAATGCAGTCACTGCGACACTCAATCGGTACCACGCCCACCACAAAACAAATGTTCAGTAGCCACCCCAGCCATTCGACAATCGTTATTACACCCTTTTTCATGCACTCAGTCGAAATGCCATGAAGGGAGATTGGCGAAAAGGGTGATGAATGCGGAGGCGAGTGGTTGCAGGCCTAGAGGTAGACCGAAGTTTGGGGGGATGGATGGTGTGAAGCAGGCGTTGGGAAGGAGAGACATGAATGTGGAGGTGGCGAGAGAGCGTGCAATGAACAGGCGTGAGTGGAGATTGATTCTGCTCTGATGAGCTTTCCCGCCCTTGGCATCCCGCTGTCGGGATGGTCGTGGGTGGGGGGGGCCCGGCCATTATGATGCGGCGGGGGTAAACCAGTGAAAACTGTCGGGCCCTGCTGCTGACGACGGATCCTCGGACTGCACTCGTGACCCAGAGTATATGTTGAGGGGGTACCGAACGGACCCTTTAGCACAAAAGGGCTAAGTTGTGTGAGTGTGAGCGTATGCGGGTGCGAGGTGCGCCTTGCCGTCGGCCTAGTGTCTGTATCTGTAGTCGCAAAGCCATCCAAACCAGGGGCTTTCCCTGCATCACTTCCACCGCCTTCTGCACCTCTTCCCAAGTAATGTTCGCAACAAGTCGCTCTCTCCAAAAATCGGCATCCGCGCACCACCACCTACAGCAACAATGTCAGCCTCTCTGTCATCCTCAACATTCAACAATTCATCAAAATAGTTGACTCACCTTTTCAGTACACCAACACTTTCCATCAACAACTGACCGTTGTCATCTTTCACCGCCTCTTCCTTTCCGGTTTCTCCCTTTCTCACCCCCTTTCCAAAACATCTTCTTGTTCTCAAAATTCTGTCACAACCGTCTGCCCCACCTGGCATCAGCGTCTCTTTTGGCTCTTCTCACTACTCGCTTTACCTTTTTCCTCTTATTCTCATAGTTGACATAGGCCACCACTGACCTCGCTTGCAACCACTCTTCAAAAGCTCTTCTTTTCTGCGCCACCGCCGGTTTGACCTCCTCCTTCTACCACTCGCAGCCCTTCTGTCTGCACCCGCCCACAGCACACACATTTCTCGAATATCCTAACAAGGCATCTCTGAACATCTCCCATTCTTCTTCCACATCTTGCAGGTCCTGCCCTCTCACCTTGTCACATTCCTCCCTCAACGCCCGCTGGAACTCCTTAGCTCTGCTTTTCACATTTAGCTCACTCCATTTCACGACCTCTCTTCCTCCTCCCACTCTTTTGTTCCCTTTCCACCTGTGCTTCACTCTTAATCTTCCTTCCACAAGCAGATGGTCTGACACTCCTCCACCCTCCCCTCTCATCACCCACACATTCAACAGCCTCCCCACCCCCCTCCTCAAAATCAGCCCATAATCCATCAGCACTCCCTCCACCACTAGCCATCCTTACCCATGTGTGCTTGTGGATATCTCGTTTCTTGAACAGGCTGTTTCCGACGACCAGCTCCTGCTCCAAGTACAAGCCTATAAGGTTTTCTACTGTCACTCCTATCAGGAACGCTATACCTTCTATCACATTATCCACCACCGCATCTCCAACTCTCGCAGTACAACCACATGGAATTTACTTTCAAAACTTTCAATACACTCGCTCAGGTCAGTCCAAAATAGTCTCTTCACACCTCTTGCTACCAGGTCCGTACGCACTCACAAATGCCAATTTTTATAAACCTAACTTTACTTTAGAAGCCGCCGTGGTCGAGTGGTTAGCGTATCCGATAGCAGTGTCAACCTCTGGCGCTGAATTTCGCGAGTTCGAGCCTCGGCAGGGACACGGCGGTCTTGTGGCGGGGAGATTGGGCGTCTCCCCCTCTGTGTCTGCCTAACTTAGCCACCCTTCTAACTAGGGGGAAACGACTGTGTGTCTATACAACTTAACTTTCACACATCAATCTTGAAGACACCTCTTTCCACTCTGTAACGCTACCAGCCAGTTGATCACGAACAACACCACACCTTCTCGTGCTCAACCTTCATCCACGCTTCACTTTCTTCCACGTGCCATTCCAAACTCACACTCGCCCTAACCCTTCAACTTAGTTTAACCCAGCACCCAGCGCCCATCGATCTAACTTCCCACACACAAACATCTGACCAATATCTCTCCTCTTTACATCATCCGTACTACAGCCACGCACATTCAGCAACCCTAACAATACGTTCGGAGAGGCGTGAGCCTCTCTTCCTCCTGCTCATCTTGCCGTCATTTAGGGAGAATTTCAATGAGAAGGGGATTCCTAGCCCCATCGCCCCGCCCGTTATTTGTCGCCTCTTACGACACTCAGAGGTTGCGGTAGAACGATTCTAAGCTCCGGCTACAGATCTCCCCTTTTAGTCGCCTCCTTCGACAAGCAGGGGTTGGGGTAGCAGGATTCTAACACCCCTGCTATAGGGTATACGATTTGAGTAAGCAAAGTATGTTTTTATATCAATCAAAAGATTTTAAAGAAATGCGCATCAAGTTTACAAAAGAGCTAAAAACCAGTAGTACCCGCTAAATGTTCAATTCCTAATGATACAACATTTGGTGTCCTGTATTTAATGAGACGAGTATGCACCTAAGTTAGAATGGTTGATTTTGACGCTGCTCTGATGTGCTTTCCCGCCCTTGGCATCACGTTGTCGGGATAGTCGTGGGTGTGGGGGGAAATCCGGCCATCTTGATGCGACGGAGGCAAACCAGTGAAAACTGTCGGGCCCTGCTGCTGACAACGGATCCTTGGACAGTACTCGTGACCCTGAGTGTGTGTTTAGGGGATACCGGCCGAACCATTTAGAACAAATGGGCTATGTTGTGTGAGTGTGAGCGCATGAGGGGTGAGGTGCGCTTTGCCGTCGGCCACCCCCTCTTTCTGGGGGATTCGGCCTAGTGTCTGTTTCTGTATTATAATCACTCACAACCGCGGGGGCAGGTGACTTCGCCGGCGTCCGTTCCAGTTTCCCCTCCTCCGCATCGAGCTGGAGGCAAGTGGTGACCGTGGGTACAGTCCTGTACAGCATGAGCCGACTCGTCACAAGGTTGGACCAGGCGAGACCCAGCGCTGGCGTGACGTCATTCATGTCTCCTTGGCCGTACAGGTCAGGCAGACCGCAGCGAGCGGTTACCTGACGGCACGGAGCAGTTTTAAGAACAGCCCATGAGCTGATCACCAGCGAGGATGTGAAGTGGTTACCTTTAGAACTAAGTTCACTGATGAATCACACCCTTTTACAAGTCCCAAAATTACGGATGCCTAAACAGAACAGCCTAAAACCCCACTAGTTGTTACAGTAGAGAGCGAGCACTAGTGCGTGGTAGAGGTCACAAGCGGCTTCATACTCAGCTACCTGGTTAATGACGAGCACTGTGCAGTGGTGCTCGGTAGCGAGTTTCCTGAGAGTGTGACCCAGGTAGTGTAGGCGCGTCTGTCGCTCCGTCCATCGCCAGTCACTTGCCTCGGCCCTGAAGGGTGCCGCCACCGAGTCGAGCAGCACAAGTGCCAAGGGAGGACGAGATCGCTGCAGCAGGGCCGGCAGCTGGTAGCGGATGCTGTTGCTCAGTGACAGCTAGGATGGAGAGTGATACGATCAGAGCTGGTGGCGGACACTAACACTGGGACAGCTGTGATGAATAAAATTATGCCAGAGCTGGCAGCCGGTAGGTAGAAATCATGATCTGCAAACACTTCTGGTATGGGGGAGGCGATGTGGAGGGAGTTGCGTTGGTATGTATTGGGCGGAAATTTGTTGAGAAGGCTCCAAAGATTATGTACCGTCAGTAAAGCATGTGCCAGATTGGGGAGCAAGGCGACTGCTCGATGTCCAGTCAAAGTGGGACTGAGATACGACAGCGTTATGTTTAACTGGCTGTCCAATCTCTGCGTTGATGGAGTGATCAGGGAGGTGAACGCGAGTGTAATGGGTCAAGGTTATCAGATGTTAAGAACAAATGGGCTGAGTTGGTAGATGAATCAGTTGCTGTTTGCGGATGACACGGCACTGGCGACAGATACGGAGAAGTAGCGTAGGCTACTGCCGGAGTTTGTTAAAGTGTGTGAGAGGAGGAAGTTGCGAGTTGATGTGGGTATAAGTTAAGTAATGAGATGTTCGAGGAATGACGATGCGATAGAATTTAGCTTCCGCCTGAATGGAGTTATTGAAGAACGTTGTGTATTCATATACCAGGGCTCTGATGGGAAGGAGACTGATCTTGTGGAAATTGAGATATCCAGAGTGAAAGAAGGGTGTGAAGTGTTAGGTGAACTGGAAAGAAAAGAGCTGTAGGAGTTTGGGTATGGAAGCAAAGGGAGCGTTATATGAGGGGCCTGATGTCTTTACCTTGCTCTACGGGGCTGAGACGAGAGGGCTGGAGGTGGGAGAAAAAAGGTTGAATGTTTTCGAGAAGAAGTGGTTGAGAGGCATGGCCGGAGTGACGCTGAGCGATAGAATCAATAATGACGATGTTCGAATTAGAACGGGGCTGGTGAAGATGTTAGTGGACAGAGGCGATCCCTTGTTCTGCGATGGTTCGGATGGTAGGATATAGATGAAAAGGTAATGACAGCGGAGGTGAGAGAACGTAGGCCTAGAGATATACCAAAGAATAGGTGGAGGGATGACCTGAAGAAGGCTTTAAGGAGAAGAAACGCCAGTGTGGAAGTGGCGAGATCGAGTGCAATGGATAGGCGTGAGTGGAGAAATTTTGTGAATGGATAAGTTCTGGCGCGGCCCTGATGCGCTTTCTCGCCCTCCGCGTCTCGCTGAGAATCGGTATGAGCGTGGGCGAGGGAGGGCCCGGCAATTATAACGCAACAGGTGTGATGCGCGGTCCTGGCCGGACTCTTAAGCGCTAAAGAGCCAACTTTTGGTAGCTACGTGTTTGGGTGCTCATGCAGTTTTTCACAACCCTTCGTGACGATTCGGAGCCGCGCGTCTGTATCTGTATCATTGGAATAAAGTGACAAGGCTTTCTAGGGCGTAGAAGTTAATATTCTTTTGGCACAAAACGTCAAGCCAACAACTACTTTTGTATCAAGTCATAGTTCGCCTTCGGGTTTATTTCGGCTCATAATATGTTCAAGCCCCCACAATTGTAGGGAATGCCAAATAATAATATTGTTCGAAATAGGTTAGGAACAACGATTCCCTGCTATGAAGTAATTTATCGTCAGGTAAGATGAACTAGACCAGTGAAAACTGTCGGGCCCTGCTGCTGACGACGGTTCCTCGGACTGCACTCGGGACCCAGAGTGTAAGTTGAGGGGCTACCGGCCGGACCCTTTAGCACAAAAGGGCTAAGTTTGTGTGAGTGTGAGCGTATGAGGGTGTGAGGTGCGCCTTGCCGTCGGCCACCCCCCTTTCTGGGGGATGCGGCCTAGTGTCTGTATCTGTAAGATGAACTGTGATAAATTAATAAAAGATTAGATTACTGTTGAGAGATTGGTTCATCGAAGGTATCTGACAAGGCATTGACAGGGAAGCGCTGTGGAGGGTGTTGCATTTGTATGAAATGGGCGGACATCTGTTGAAAGCGGTGCAGAGTTTCTATGCTGGTAGCCGAGCATGTGCCAGAGTGGTAAGCGAGGTGAGTGATTGGTTCACAGTGAAAGCGGGATTGAGACAAGGCTGCGTGATGTCTTCCTGGCTGTTCAACCTCTATATGGGTGGAGGTGAACGCGAGTGTGCTGGGTCGTGGCTTGGAACTGTTGGAAGCGAATGGGTGGAGTTGGCAGTTGAGCCAGTTGCTATTTGCGGATGATACCGCCCTGGTTGCGGATTCAGAGGAGAAACTATGTAGGCTAGTGTCTGAGTTTGGTAGAGTGTGTGAGAGGAGGAAGCTTCGAGTGAACGTGGGTAAAAGTAAAGTAATGAGATGATCAAGGACTGTCGATGCGAGCAAAATTAGTGTTCCCTAAATGGAGAGCTCTTGGAGGAAGTTCAGTGTTTCAAGTATCTGGGCTCCCATGCGGAGATGACTAAACTAGTGGTAACTAAAGTGAAGGCGCGAGTGAAGGAGGGGTGTAAAGTGTTGGGTGCACTGAAGAATGTATTGAGCTGTAGGACGTTGGGGGATGGAAGCAAAGAGAGGGCTGTATGAGAGTGTTGTTGTCTAAACTGTGCTCTACGGAGCTGAGACTTGGGAGGTGAGAGCAAAGGAGAGGAGAAGGTTGAATGTTTTCTAGATGAAATGTTTGAGGAGCATAGCTGGAGTAACGCTGAGAGACAGGATCACCGAAGACGTGGTTCGAATCAGAACAAGGATGGTAAAAAAGTTTGAGAACAGAGTGGATTTGTGTGTTCTGAGATGGTTCGGGCACATGGAGAGGATGGATGAAGGGAGATTATTAAAAAGGGTGATGAAGGCGGAGGTGAGTGGTCGCAGGCCTAGAGGTAGACCGAAGTTTGGGTGGATGGATGGTGTGAAGCAGGCGTTGGGAAGGATACATGAATGTGGGAGTAGCGAGAGAGCGTGCAATGAAAAGGCGTGAGTTGTGAACGGTTGATTTTAACGCTGCTCTGATGTGCTTTCCCGCATTTGGCATCACGTTGTCGGGATAGTCGTGGATGTGGCGGGGGTCATCATGACGCAGCGGGGGTAAGCCAGTGAAAACTGTCAGGCACTGCTGCTGACAACGGATCCTTGGACCGCACTCGTGCCCCAGAGTGTGGGTTGCGGGGTTACCGGCTGGACCCTTTAGCACAAAAGGGCCAAGTTGTGTTAGTGTGAGCGTATGAGTATGTGAGGTGCGCCTTGCCGTCGGCTAACCCCTTTTCTGGGGTATGCGACCTAGTTTCTGTATCAATCTGACAAGAGGATTTACACTGAATAGCTTCCGATGGAATTCGGTAAGCATTAGGCGGAGCAAATAAGTAAGGTCTAGGAACCGGCTCCAGGGAAAAGGGGTGGTTCTACATCACGTCCAGGTTGGACATTCTGCCATGACATGGACTGGACAATTGCAAGGGGGACAAGCCAGTCCATGCGAAATGGAGGCAGGCGCCTCTATTTAGGTGTCTGTACGTTAGTTCCCCATCTCCTATTCCCTATCGGCAGAGAATAAACTCAGCCTTTGATAGTGTGCAAGGTGTTGGAGTGTCTTTGAGAGTGCGCAAGCTGCAAGCTTCATCAATTGATGGGTAAATGTTATCTGAAAATGGAAATTATTGTACTGGATCAGGAGCCGTCAATGATCGCGAGTATAGCAGTGATCACTAACGATGACGGCGGTAATCTCTTAGCGACGACGTGATCGGGGAGTTTTGTTGCTTGCACAGTCCACACCATCGTCGTTTGCTGAACCATCAGTGCAAATAGGTAAACGATCAGCATGGTGAGTTTCTACGTGAGTTTTACAGGAGCACAAAGATTTTAGGTTGCCGCATCAGCTGTTTGGTATCTGTAATAGAGCGTCTTCTGCAGGTAAAATAAAGTAAAGTGTGCAGTTTGCGGTCCAAAGCACCTTGGATATCAGTTACAACGCGTAGTAGTGCGTCTTGTGTAGACAGCATTTTTCTAAATCCTATTTTTATTGGGTCGAGGAGTGGGTTGGTCTCCAGTTGTGGAGTCAGTCGGGCATTCCCAATCTTCTCCAGTACCTCCGTTACACACGAGGTGAGGGCTATTGGTTGGTACCTGGAAAATTCTTTGAGCAGTGGGTTTGCCAGATTTGGGAAAAGACAGAACCACTGCCTCTCTCCATCGACTAAATCAGTATGGGTAGACCAGACTGTGTTATAAATACGACAGGTAAGAGAGTGTAGGAGGTTGTAGAAGGCGTAACATCTCGTAGGAAATAAGGTCCCCGCCGGGAGCAGATTAGAGTAACGAGGCTTTATAACGCGCTGGAGCCATCGTTCTTCTAACGTCAAACGTCAAGCCAACAAACAGTGACGCATACAGTTGGTGACTTATTTATGCTTGAGTTAGGTTTACTACTGCGAAGTCAATATCCTTCACGCGGCGAATGTCAATGGTATGTTCGAGTGCCAGAGGAGGTACAGGAGCCGCTAAGATGCTGTGACCATAGTCCCAGCACTCCCCGAGTGGCACTACCTACCATGCTTCGAAGCCTCAATGATTCGAAGTCGTCTTTAAGGTGCCGGGGGCTACGCGTCCCCTACCCCTGCAGAGGAGGAAGAAGAAATAGAATATGTGGATCACATGCATGGGATCTACGCCAAGTGTGAGGAATTTCACGCATGAGAACAGCAAGACTGGAAAGAAGTAGAGGAGTCGTAGGGAAAGGTTGCATTAAAGAAAGAGCGCAACTTGGGTGTTATTAGCCACCCGAAAGAAGAATAGTTAGGACCGGGGTGTATGTTAAGGTGTGCGTGAGTGTGCAATGACTATTGAAAGAGGTGTTAAGAGGGAGTTTGAGGGAAGTTAAATGAAATTTTAACTAAATATAAGATGCAAATGAGGTAAATAAAAGTAAGTAAATTCAGGACGGGGACAAAAGAAGAAATAGTGAAGGATGAAGAAGAGGGGAGCCCGAAGGGAAATAAGGGTATTCACCCACCCAGTTGGGCCGTTGTAGCGGTACGGCTTTTCTTATTTTTCGCTTGAAACTTCTTTAGACTGCCTAATAAAAGTGGATGTAAATATAGCAATATTTGAATCCTAAAATGTTCATTCTTCTGTCCGTTTTCAGATTTCATTATCAACGCTCTTTAGTGGCTATTCATTATCAGATTCTAATGTTTGTTTGATCATTTGATCACAGATATAAGCCATCAACTTTAAATAATTCATCTGCCTCTTTATGGATTTCATTCTAATTGAGATAAGTAACGAACATTAGAACTACCGGTGAGCATTTTTTATTCATCCGTTGTGCGATATCCATTTTGCTAGGGATCTAATAGCTCTGAGATTTTGATTTTAAATTCTAAAGTTTATTAGTATTTGTTAGTCTTTATCAAGACATCTGAGCTGCGTGGAGTTTTGAGGGATGAATTGGTGGTTTGAAGTGTCATATTTGGTGTTGATTGCGTGGTGCTCTGTTCTGGTCATCAGGGTGTTCAGTGGTGCATTTTTGTGAGCCGTCCTCAGCCTGCAACCGTTAATTCGGCCTTGAGGTTGTAGAACTCATCAGCGCTGTGTGCGGTCCTTTGAGGACTAGTGTCCACCATCTGGACGCTGTGGTGGTTGGATTGGGTGCTTCGCGTTTCGACCTGGATTGTGATTTGAATTTGGACCAATTTTTTGCACTTCCGAAGCACTTGCTAGACTTAAGTGCTTTCTGTCCTAGTTGGACGGGTTTTGCACTAGAGCCTTCAGCTAGTCTTAATAATTCATTATTTTCTCTAGGCTTATTTCATCCTCTAGTCTCAATCTTAATCTGTAGTTTTCTGGTTTTTAATTTATATTTTTGTTTCCCTTATTGTCCAAATTCCACAGCACCCCTATTCTTCATTTCTTCCTCTTGCTCAGTCTTAGAGTAAAGTTTTAATTATCCAGCTCACTTATTGAAACGTGTTTCCCTGTTTTTGTAATAAATGATTATGTATGCTAATATTTCATTTCCTGGATGCACTATCACAAATTAATAGTAAAATTCAATCCAGAACCGTTAGCGGGACGAACTTTTTTATTGGATCGAGGCCAGTTTATCCGGGGCTGATCTCCGCTTCTACACCGTGATTCCGTGCGGCCCGTGAACCTAACTGATGGCTAGGGAAAGGCATAACCCACTAACCAGGTCTGGTATGTGCTGTACCATTATGGAGTCTGCCACTGCCTTGTGCTGCACCACAGCTGGTCCGCTTCGGTTCACAGCCGCCACCATCTGCTTCAGTCGGCTCGAAGGGAACTGGCCCTCAGTGCAAAGATAGGCCACCTCTGAAGAAACAGGGGAACGTTGGAAGGGAAATGAGACTAAAAATAATGACAGACATGTCATTATTCTTAAACAATATGCAAATGATTGCTTTTTAGTCAACATCCGAAAATGAATTTTGAAGAAAAAAATATAGCAAGCTAGCCAGATTAGCTTGCTAAATCAAATATAGAAGCTATTAAATAGACTGGTTTGAGTCTGTCAGTAATTCTCATGTAGCAACGAAGTAGCTATTGGAGTATAAAAAAATTCCACACAGAAGATCACATAGCTAGCTGTTGAGACTTACTTGATGCTAGTCCTCCAGCTTCCTTAGGCAAGACAGCGTTGAGCGCCAATGACAAAGCTAACTGAGTCTTTCCAGAACCGCTCTCTCCGCACACCTCTACCAGAGAGCCAGGAGCAAACAACCGGTGCAAATCTGACGCTAGTTTTGGGCAACGAAACACGGGACCTGGGCATTGTGGCGAAGGAGTAGTACAATGTGAAAAGGCAGATGGGCATTTTGGGGAAGGGGATGGATGTTGGAGCAAAGGAATGGTGTTTTGTGAAGTAATTGTGTGCTGAGGTGAAGTGGCGGTGCATTGAGAAGAGACTGCAGGGCCTTGTGAGGGAGGTGCTGGGCATGGTGAGAGAGGTGCTAGGCATGGTGAGAGAGGTGCTGGGCATGGTGAGGGAGGTGCAGGGCATGGTGAGGGAGGTGCAGGGCATGGTGAGGGAGGTGCAGGGCATGGTGAAGAAGGGGCTGGGCATGGTGAAGAAGAGGCTGGGCACAGTGAAGAAGGTTCTGGACACAGTGAGGGTGTCGGGTACGATGAATGAGTTGGGCATCTTAGCAGAGGGACAGGACATAATTCTATAGGGGAAGAACAGTGTGGTAACTGAAAAGAAATTTGTTTCAAAGAGTTTCGACACTTTACCAATGTGTTGGAATGCGGAAAGGATGAGTTCAAACATTGTTGCAAAGGGATGGATGCGTAGCTTTCTTGCACAGGGTTAGGATTCACAAATAATTGATCAGGAACACATTTCTGGGAAGCAACAAGGTTTTGAGGCACGTCTTCTAGAGAAGTCACTACATTTCTGGAAGAAGTGGAATTTTCCCATGTATAAAAATTGCTGTCTTCGCATTTGCTGTTGATTTTTTTCACTGACAGCAACATATTTCCCGTGTTTGATGTAGGTACATGGAAAGCAGACATTGAAGAATTATCAAAATATTCAGTTTTGCAACGTTTTGCTGCAGCCTCTTTATTAGCATTTTGAATACTGGAGAATAGTCCCCGCTTATTATTGCAGCTTGCGGTGGTTGAAGAAGTCGTAGAATTTTTGCACTGAAGCTGGAGTACATCAAAACCTAAAAAGAAGACAAGAGTGATTAATATATACCGTACCAATTAAGTAACTAATGTTTCCCCGTATGGAATAAATGACACATATATACAAATTTTATGAGCAGAATGATGGAAAAATTATTCAAAATTCTCTGTGTATTTAATGGTAAATTTGACTGAATTTTCACTTTTCAGACCTAACTCGAGTAGTTTTAATCAATTATTAATAGCCAATTTCTTTAGTAACTTTGAAATGAAACGAAATTCATTGTGTGTGCCTTAGGGCAGGATTAGCATTGGTTGATTAGATTAGAGTGTCAAGGCTTTCTAGTACACTGGAGTCAATGTTCATCTGGCATCGAACGTCAAAACAGCAGCCAGTGCTGCATTTAAGTCATCGTCAGTCTCCGGGATTGTCCCGACTCACGGCACGCCTAGGTCACTACGGTTTATAGGGAGAGGTAACAAATGTGTCCTACTCTACGTGAGCAAAGAAAACGGTGGTCCTCCGGAAAGAAGTCTATCGGTAAGTAAGATTGAGTATGATCAATTCCCAACACATCAGAGTTAAGCTAACAGGTTGGTTTCTCAAAGGTAGCTGAGAATCGGTTCCGCTCTGAATTGCCACGAACCGGCTCATGGAGTAGAGTTGGTTGAGGTTGGTGTGTTAGGGCAGGATTTGAGTTGGTTGAAGTTGAGCTGTAGTGGCCGAAAATGTTGCTGGACTTTATTAGGTGGACTACGAGGATTGGGTTTTGGCAGTCTAGCGTCCTCCTTCCTACAATGATGCTGAAAATGACCAACTTAATAAGTTGTTGTTGTTGGCTTTCTGTGCTCGTGGGGAGGCAATTGCACTACAAGATTTTAGTCTGTATTCCCCTGTCTGGCAATATGAGGATATGCTTGAGAACTAAGTCCCGCCTCCTGATCTTTCCTTACTAAAATGCTTCACTTCTGCACTGATGTTTCAGACTGGGTTGGTATTGGGTTTGTCATTGATGACACGTTACTTGCTTATTCAAAAGCTTTTGACATTGTTCGTCATTTGCTCTTGATTTTGAAGCTTTGAGATATTTGAGTTGATGATGGGTTGTTAAGTTGGATTCGTTCATTCTTGGTGGGCCATAACATAAGGGTAGTGATGTTCTACATAGGGTTCCACAAGGTTCTGTCCTGGGTTCAGCCTTGTTTTTGACATATGTAAACCGTATTTCAAGCGGTCTCCAGTCTTATTTCAAGGCATTAGCAGATGACTATAAATTGTTTCTTAGATAGATCCAGACGGGATTGAGTGTTTGCTCCTTGTTAATTGGCTCTTCAGAGAGACATGGATGTTGTCAGCTCTGTGGCAGCTAAATGCAACTTGAAACTCAATCCGGATAAGTTGTAATTAAGGTATTTTCTCAAAATTCCAAGATTAGATTAGATTAGAGTGTCAAGGCTTTCTAGTACACTGGAGTCAATGTCCCTCTGGCACCGAACGTCAAACCAGCAGCCAGCGCTGCATCAAGTCATCAACAAATCATCCTCAGATTCCGGAATTGTTTCAACTCACGGCATGTTTAGGTCATTACTGTTTATAGGGATATAGAGAGAGGTCACAAATGTGTCCTACTCAAAGTGAGCAAAGAAAGCGGTGGTCCTCCGGGATGGAGGAGTTTATTGGTAAGTAAGATTGAGTATGATCAATTCACAACAGATCAGATTTCAGTTAGGAGGCCGGTTTCTTGGAGGTAGCTGAGAAGTGGTTCCGCACTGAATTGTCTCTGAGGGAACTCAGTAAGCATTAGGCGGAGTATATTAGGAGGTCCAGGAACCGGCTCCTGGGGAAGTATGTGCGCCGACATTCCGTCCATGTAAGGCATTCTCCAAGACATGGGCTATTGTAAGAGGGACTAGACAGTCCATGCAGTAAGGAGGTGGCGACGCCTCCATTAGGTGTCTGTGTGTTAGTCTGCTATGTCCTATTCTCAGTCGGCATAGAGTTACCTCAGTCCGTCGAGATCGGTTGCTTGATGAGACCCAGGGTATGGGTGTGTCTTTAATAGTACGCAGTTTATTTCTCATAGGAACATCAGACCATTCCATGTTCCATTTATTTCGCACAGCTTTTTTAATCGCTGGGTAAAAGTCTTTATATGGGAGTGTACGCTGTTCTGCTGGGTTAGGCGCCGCTGCAGCTCTTTGCGCCGCTTCGTCCGCCCGCTCATTTCCCACCACCCCACAGTGGCCCGGAACCCAGCACAAACAAACGTTCTAGTTTCTGGAGGACAGTCGCACAAGCCAGCGCACGATTGCTGAAACGACAGGGTGGCAATTGTTGAAGATTTCCAGGGTTTGAAGCGCATTGAACGAATCACTGAAGATTGAGATATTGGCATCTGGAAGAGCATCAGCCGCCAAGAGGGCATCGGCAATGGCCGTGAGTTCAGCAGTGAAAACTGACGCATGATGGCGGGAGTTTCCTTGTGACGACGCGCCCGGGGAGCACAGCTGCACAGCCCACTGCATCGCCGTCTTTCGATCCATCAGCAAAGATATGCAAGCTATCAGCGTGATAAGTCTCCGCATGGGCTATAAAAATAGCTCGAAGATTTTGGGGTGCGACATTTGCCTTTCGGACAGTAAAATAGTGAGGGCATAGCATATTTTCTGGTAAACGCCAGATGGGAATAGTATCTTGTGGGAGAGGGTCCCTCATAATGTGTAGTAGTCCAAGCTCAGCAGTAAGGAGCTCGATGCGTTTTGAGAAACTCGAAGAAGGAGCAAGATAGGGGTGATGCTGTCGAATTGTGGTACACGTAGGGGAGGTGGGGCGAGCAAGAACATGGCAATGAAATTGGAGGTCAATTTGTTCTCGTCGCAGGGCAAGACTAGGCTCACCAGTTTCACAAAGACTGACAATAGGAGGAGGAGCGGAAAGCTCCAGTACAAGCGCGAAGGCCGGCATTATGAACTGGTTCCAGCGTCTTGAGGATATTTGGTTTTGCAGAGCCTTAGATCACGTTCCCATAGTCCAGTTTGGACCGGATGATAGCGCGGTAAAGTCGTATTGATGTTATTCTATCTGCACCCCAGGTGAAGTGCGATGCGATCCGAAGAATGACAAATCGCTGTAAGCAGTCTATCTTAAGCTGCTGCACGTGGTACTTCCAGGTTAGCTTCTGGTTGAATATTAGTCCTAGAAAGCGGACTGTAGGTAGAAAAGGGATCATTTCTCCATAAAGTCTGAGATCTGGTTCCGTGTGTGTGCGAGATCGATGGATATGAAGTGCACATGTTTTGCTTTTAGATATTTTAAAGCCTCGTGATTTTGTCCAGGCAACCACCTAGGCAATTGCACTCGGTAGTTTACGTTGTAGTTGGGACACAGCTGGCGCCGATGCGTATATCATAAAGTCGTCAACGTACAGTGACCCTTTCACAGAGGGAGGGATCACCCCCGTTATCCCATTTTGGCAATCGCGAATAGAGTACACGAAAGGACGCTACTTTGGGGAACCCCTTCATCTTGGGTATGTATGTCTGGAAGGTGATTGCCGATTTTGGCCCGGAAGACTCGCCGCCGGAGGAAGTTCTGGATGAAAAATGCTAAGTGACCCCGGAGTTCCATCCGGTGAATCTCTCGGAGGATGCCATAACGCCAGGTTGTATCATATTCCTTCTCGAGGTCAAAGAAAACACAAACAGTGTGTTGCTTGCGGTCCAAGGCCCCTTGGATATCAGTCACAACGCGTAATAATGCGTCCTGCGCTGATAGCATCTTTCGAAATCCGAATTGTAATGGGAAAGAGGAGTGAGTTCGCTTCTAGGTGCCGAGTCAGTCGGGCATTCACAATTTTCTCCAGAACCTTCGCTACACACGAGGTGAGAGCTATAGGGCGGTAGCTGGTCAATTCATCGGTAGGCTTACCAGGTTTTGGGAAAGACAGAACCACTGCCTCCCTCCACCGATCGGGATAGGAGTGGGTAGACCAGATTGAGTTGTAAATAAAACACAAGAAGGAGAGTGCAGAGGGATGTAGATGCCGGAGCATCTCGTAGGAGATTTGATCTTCGCCAGGAGCAGAAGGGTTGGAGGTGCGAATTGCACCAAGGATTTCGCGTACCGTGATAGGTTCATT
>SDVV010008280.1:0-17290 GCA_016164225.1 Gammarus roeselii | reverse complement strand
CATATATAATTGACCATGTTTGATTTTCCACCTATAATATGTCTCGAACATGCGTGAACGTATCTGCAACCGACCATAAAATTGTTCACCTAAATATGTATCTTCATCCATTAATAAAAATGTATAAATAAATCTTGTTTCATTGTCTACAGAAAAAATTTACCTGAAAAATACGTGAACATATTTGCAGCTATTTGTTTCTTAACATTGTGTCCTGACGAAACTCTGAAAAATATATACATTCATTGGGAAAAAGCAAGTGGATTTAATCAAATAATATCAATCGTGCAATAAAATATCATGTATAAACAACAGTCTTCACT
Organism: Gammarus roeselii; assembly: GCA_016164225.1. NCBI lineage: Eukaryota > Metazoa > Arthropoda > Malacostraca > Amphipoda > Gammaridae > Gammarus > Gammarus roeselii. Next base: position 16,967 of record SDVV010008280.1, on the reverse strand, counting down.
TATAAAGAGAAAGATGTCCAACCTAGGTATGATAACGAATGAGCAATGATATCCTACGGTATCTACATCAAATAAATAACATAATGTATGAGTAATAACAATTAAAAACTAAATAGAATCGTTATAAAAGCTTCTATTCCAATGAGTCATTCAATAACAAATGTAGTAATATATATATCATACCCTCCTACCGTGCGAAATAATCCAATAACGTACAACTATATAATCCCTCCGTAAGCAAGCGTAACTGTTAGCAACCTGTAAGGAAACTGTAAGAAAATCGTATTCACCGAGAGGACCATATATCTCGAGATAAGATCTTTGTGTGACTTTGATGGATAAAGAGATCCTCGAGTGCGTTTCCATATGCATTTTGACCACCCCAAAAGTAATTGACCAGGATAGAACTAAATAAACATACAAGTACAATGTCCAAGCGACTAAGTCAGTCACACTAAGAAATAACATACTTCCTAACAATTACAATGGGCGAATAAAAAAAATGCGTGTTGGAGTACTTAGACGCCTGATTCTCCTCCCCTTTCCTCCTTCCCTATCCTGTCCCCCACCCTCCCGGGTGTTTCTCTCGGTACCTACAGTAATTAACTTGACCACAAGAGCAATTGTCTTAACCTACAAGTATAATGTCCGAGATATACAGCGAACAAGTCGGTCACACTAAGAAATAACATACTTCCTAACAATTACATTGACCGAAAAAAAAATTGCGTCTTGGCCAACTATATCCAGGTGAGCATCCAACTTTTTGCCGAGGGGGGTACTCGAGTGGGACTCCAAAAAAATGCGTCTTGGAGTACTTATATCTACTTCCGTTGGGTTCTCGAGATGTTGTTTTTGGGGATATCAACGTTCACCAGCGACATTGGGAACCGCTGAAGAACTTCAGGAATCCAACTAGTTTTGCCTTTTTGACTCTCTCCACCAGCAGTGACCTTTTCCTTTTACTGAAACCTCCAAACTAACTTAACCATGTAGACCTTGCCTGTCGATCTACATTCAACCTTGACTTTTTTGTTGCCACCGCCGCTTTCACTGTTTTGCCATCTCTTTAGCACCTGTCCTTGCCAGTGACTTTTCTCGTCTTGTACCCGCACCTATCCGAGCCAAACATTTTGCCATCGATTTAACTCCCACAATGTGCCTGCCTAAAAATGGAATGCATGGGATGCAGAATTGGCCTCCTCATGTATTAAAAGATCGGATACTGCAACATCAGCCTACAATTAATTTGAAATTTTTACTGAACAATGCAAACAAATACTATTCACTTAGATCCTCCATTACCTCTATGCGCCCAGGAAGTCCGTGGTGAAATGCAACTTGTGAGCAGGCTGTTAACAATCGCCGCTGAGCCATCCCACCCAACTATTTAGTCGTTTCCTAACCCAGCAAACAAAAGACCTCGCATCACACACCGCACCCAACCTGTTCAAATGTAGAAGATGAGATGTTGAAAGGGATACATGAATCATTATAGTGAATGATTATAAATAGGGAAAAATAGGGTCAGTCGCAATTTGGGATTCAGACAGAGTCGCTCGACGAGAGGGCTGGCGGACGGAAAAGCTCGTCGAACATCACTCGGCTGGCTTTGGGAGTGTTTCGTGTATTGTATATTTATATTGAATGTGCAGGATAAGATAGGGCTTAATAGAGTAACTCGGCGAGTGGGGTGCCATGCTTGCGACTGGATTTAGAAAGGTTTTGCGTTTTGTATATTTATGTAGTAATTTGTTTTGTGTGTATATCATATATTTATGTATGGTTTAATGACTATATAAATTTCGTGTGTATATTGCATGTTTATTGTGTTTTCTAATTCTAGATAGGGTATAATTGAGTCGCACGGAACCTGGTAACTCCCGGCTGGTTAGTGGTTGCTTGGTGGATAGATTTGGGAATGTTTTGGTTTTTGTATCTGCCTGATGTGTATGCATATAATTTACATAGAAATAGTAAAACATAATAGTGGAGAAGTTTTCTCTCATGGAGCTTATCGACCGGATACAGCGCCTCCGAATGGTTCTTTTCTTGTTTTCTCATCACGAGAGTTAGATTTCGGGGTTGACGGCGGTCTAGCTTACGACTTGTCTCCTCATGTTCCCTTACCATGCGGATGCAGCAGATCCGTGTGCTTCTTATCTTGTTTCGCATGAGGGGAGTTAGGTTGGGAGGATCGGCTTTATATCAGTTGACTTTGTCTCCAAGCATGATCCAATAAAATGGTGTATATCTATGGTGTACCTCTTCAATATAAACGTGACATACTTCGAGTAACAAAGTTTGCAATTTTTACGCTAATGTAATACATTTAAGGTATAATTTGATTAGTTGTTGTATCATTTTCGTGTTGTATGTATCTCTTACGTCCTGTTACCGATTATTGAAGTGGTGACTACAGCTATAGAAGATTTGTTTTCTCAAAAGGTTGATTTGAATTATATAATCATGTAATAAATAGATAAGGTATAATTAGGTTGCTCGACTACTTAGCGGTAGGATGATGGCAAACTGATAGATGGATTTGGCGATGTTTTGTGTTTTGTATGTATATAATTTTGTCTGTATATGCTATTTATATGAATAATTTAGTATAATAGTTAGGCAGTTTCCTTTCATGACCCTCATCACCAGTGCTTCAGCAAGTTCGAGTCGCCTAATCTTAGCTTATCATCTATTTATTTAGCCTTATACCTCAATGTTTTTGGAGAGTTGGTATATAGGGGCTATATGGGTGAAAAGGTATTTACGCCCTGAATTTTTCGTCTAGCGCTCGCTCGTACCTTGTTTTTTTTTCTAATCTTTTTTCACTTTTTTTCCTGTGACCTGGAGTGTTAGGGTCTTCTCTACGTTTTATATGGATTACGGTAAGCACACATTTATCGAATTGACGGTTGACCTAAGCTTAGTGGTGGTTATATGTATAGGGTTTGGTGTATGTTTTGAATCACAACTGTTTTTAGGTTGGACTATTTCTAAGCAAAAACAGAAGCAACATCCTATATAAACACTAAAGTCTAGCAATAATTTCAAACATTACAATATAAAAATAATTAATCAACAAAAAAAATAAGGTACAATACAAAACACACCACACCCCAATACATATAACCATCACAATACCTACGGCAACCGATAATCCAATACCCTACACGGATAAAAGATATGCATACTCCTACTTTAGTAGAAATTTAACCATTTCTATAGACATACCTGGCTCTATATCAAACATAAAAAATTACCTATACCTGGAACCGATATACAAAAAACTAACACGTTGAACAAATAAAATGAAATAATCATATGAAAAAAAACTATTTCTACCTAATAACCTATAGCGGATGATAAACAAAAACAAGATCAGAATCAGATATCGACTTCTAAAGCCGGCGACATGTTCTAAACCTACATCAAAATGGAGCAAAAATATGGGTATTGGAAATGTTATTTTTATAGTAAAAGAAGAGAATATACAATCAAAATAAAATGAAAACGTATCAAATAATACTGTAACTAGTCAAAAAATTCTCCACGACAGGGTAAACCTATATTATCAAATAAGATGTACGAGAACAGACTTCCATAACCCCACAAATCGTTGCCAAATTCAACAAAAATAATGAGCAATTCGTGAAATAGGTATACATAACTGTCACAAATAACAGATTGGTGTAATTCTATCGTATACCCTAAAGTGAATCAACGATTCTCCTACTACAGCGGATGAACATTATTTACTAAGGGCGATCAAAACAGAACCAAAATCATTTATCATCTTCTAAAGCTAAAAACTCATTTAACATTACAACAAAATTAAACCGAATTAATCCGATAACAATCTTACTCCATCAGTAAAACCCTACACAGAACCTACCAACTAAGTAAAATGTTGCATACATTTAAAAAAATAACGAGTAAATTCGTTGCCACACTTAACAAGCATTACTAGCACTGACATACGCAGAGAAGCTTATACAATCGTATAAATCCTAAGCAAAACCCAATTAAAACAATCCAGATTAACGTGAAGAAACTAAATAGAATGCAAAAACGTAACTTAACCAGATAAAGTAATCTCCTACCAATACACTATAGTGGATAATATACAATATAACATGCCGTCAACGGATTTACAATACCAAGCTTGTGAATAATAAAGTGAAACCATTCTATTGAAAATCACAACCTATCCTGAAATGATACAGATAACGACCAATGTGTCTTGTGGCATGAAAAACCAAGACCATCATCCTATTTCAACAGTTAAGCTTAGCAATATTTTCGAACTCTGTAGTCGACAAACAAGTAATCCAACTTGAAAAAGCGCTTTGTGAGGTATCGATCTTTGGTCATACAAATTCCAACGAGGAATAACCTAACATGACGCGAAACTGATCGACATTACCGGGCTTGCAACAAATAAAGTGGAATTATTCTATTGAAAAAATCCCAAACCGATAGTAAATTACTGCTGTCTTTTATACAGGCGAGTCTTTACAGCGTATCAACCAGCGGGCGGTTGGAACTAACAGGTTCCTACTTGTTTACCGCGTCATAGGCCAGACATGTTTCTCGTGACGAGATCGTAAGCCTAAAACAATCAGTTTGGATGCGAGACTGCGTTCGGGGCGATAAGGGACTGCGAGAGGGTGTTTACAGTATGTGTAAGAATTTAGGGTCTAGCAGACATCATAAGAATATAAAAACAGTATTCTATAGAGAATCCATACAACCGAAGTGTTCTTCCATGTAGGGTATATTGAGAAAAAAAGTTTCATAACCAGTGCAAATCGTAGCCAATATATATCGATGATATTCGAAGTATTCGTGAGACCGATATAAAACCCTAACTCCTACAATGACTGAAGCAGAGTAATTCAATACTAATACAATATGGTTTTCCTACAGACACCCAAAAACTGGATCAGTATCGAGACATGAACAAAAGTTATCTTACCATGAGGAGATAAAATGAAACGAATCATTCCAACAGAGAACCTTCTACATTAAAGATGGAGATCCTACAGAGAACATACAAAAACTGATGAACCTTACTAAATGTTCGACTTAAAATAAATACGTATTTTAGTTTTCTGTAATAGCCTAAACATAAATTAAGAACCACGATGAATGCGAACGCCTACCACACAAGTACATTTTCTTCTAACGTGGATAAGCTCCTAAGACGTGCGATCGATATACTTAACTGAAACCTAGAATAAATGAAGTTGAAAATTTCTACCCTAAAAATTAGCCAAATACTGTACAAAAATACAAAAATATACATTGTCATGGATAAATGAAATTTACCATAGAGAATAAGGACTGCGTGGAAAATAAACTTTCTTCTTCACATGCCTATGCATCGGTAACAAATTAATATGAGTTCATTTTCAATCACATACCTCTAGTAAATTGCTACAAATAACGAACATTTTTTGAGATGGAAAGCTACAACAAGGGCCATATCCTCTATCAGCACCGAACTCAAGTAATACGTTCTAACACTAGTCTACTAATGACAGATCCACCTTAAAAATAGAGCTAAAATACAAAACATACGCAAACCCAGTACGTAAAATGATCATCACTATACCTACTGAAATGATCTATTTTTAATGAAATAATGGTTTCAAATTGTTCCAAATTCTCAACCTGGCGCATACATGCATATACTATACAATATCTAAGGTGAATTAGCCACCAAGACATGAGAATGAGGAGTACTTCTACACGATCACCATATAGTAAATACAAATCCGATGGAAATTTGGTGATACATCATAAATCTCTAGTCAATTGCTTCAGATGACGGACCATTTTTTCCAATGGCAAGCAAAAACATGAGCAACATCCCACATCAACACCGAATCCTATCAATAATTTGGCAATCACGCCCTAACCATTATCCAACTAAAATAATAATTTTACATGACAAGAATCCGATTTATAATGCCAAGCGTGGAGCAAATATAGTGAAATAATCAAATCAAATGACATGCTAAGAGAAGAGCAACATCCTACATCAACAGTGAACCCTAGCAACCATTTCAAACACCTCAGACTACATTTCACCGATCCAACTTATAAATAGTTGAAGTTCAAAGCCTACACCAAGCCCAATAGATATAACCCACACTAAGCCGGCACCAACCGTACTTCCGATAAAATATATGCACACCGTAATCTCTACAAATCGTAACGAAGACCCTCTCATTCCGATCCGCAAAAGAACTGATAGCAAGAATGGAAAAAAAGATAAAAGCAAGCAAGAGATGAAAAATACAGAAGCGTGATGAATTTTTTGGCTGTGTAGCCCCTACCCACTACTCCTCCAGATTTCATTGAATTATTAGGCTATTCTAACAAATGCTACACAAGAATATAATAAGATAAGATATGACGACCTGAACTTGCTGAAGCAGTAGGGATAAGGATCATGATAGGAAACGGCCTAAATATTAAAACATACTATTCATATAAACAGTACATACATACATACAAAAATATATGCATACAAATCAAAAAATATCCCAAATCCAACCATCAGGCATGCGTGATCCCACCGCTAAGTAGTCGAGGCACTCAATTATACCCTATCTTTGATTAGCTGACAAAATAAACAAAACCAATCTTGTTGCAAATCCAATCTTATATAGCAATAGTAACCCCGTAAATAATCGTAACAGGACGTGAGGGATACATAAAATTCTAAAATGATACAACAACCAATCCAATTTCAACTCAAAAGCGGTGCATTCGCGGAAAAAATACAGAGTGCGTCACGTCTCAACGTAACTTCCGTGATACGTAAACAAGATAAGAAGCACTCGGACCTACTGCATCCGCGTGGTATGGGAACATTCGGAGACATATCGCTAGCTAGACAGCCGTCAAATCCGAAATCTAACTCTCATGATGAGACAACAAGATAAGAACCAATCGGATGTGCTGTATCCGGCCGATATTCTCTAGGAGAGGAAACTGCCTAACTGTATACTATACAATTCCCATAAGTATTATATACATACATCCAAACTGTTCAGATACAAAGCATTCCCAAATCCATCCACCAGGCAATCACAAACCAGATGACTGCAACCAGGTTCCGTGCAACTCGATTATACCCTATCAATCATTAGACAGTAATATAACCCCATAATATAAACAGATAATATGAACATTTAAACATAAAACATTCCTAAGCCCAACCACCCGGCAACCACAAAACAACCAACAACATCAACTTATGAGTGACTCAATTATACTCTATCTTTAATTAGATAACAATATAAACATGTAATATACACACAAAATATAAACAGTCATTAAACGAATTGCAAATATATAATATAGGCACACAAAACAATGTGCTATGTAAATTTACATAACACAAAACATTCCCAAATCTAACCGCAAGCCTGGTTTCCCACGCACCGAGTGACTCTATTATGCCCTGTCATATTCCTCCATATACAATATAAAAATAAATATACAATACAAAACATTCCCAAAGCCAGCCGAGTGCTGTCCGCCGAGCTCCGTCCGCCTGCCCGCCCGCCCGCCGAGGGACTCTTTCTGAATCCCAAACGACGACTGACTCTATTTATCCCAATCCATAATTTTTTACTAAAACTATTCATGTATCCCTTTCAACTACTAAGATGTTTCGATCCGTCGCGGGACGAGCCCCTCATTCTGCTTTTCCCATCTCCTCTATTACCTCCTCTATCATCCACCGAAACTGCAAATGCCCTAGCCTCACACTTCTCTCTTGCTTTCTTTCATGAGCACCCCCTTGCAGAACCTGATTCATCATTTTTCAGTGATGCACTTTCCTCCGCTCACCGTTTCTCTCTCTCTCTGAGCTGCGCTCTGTTCTTCCCAAGCTTTCATCCTACTCTTCTCTTGGTTCTGACCTTGTTTATAACCAGTGTCTCTCTTACCTCACTTGGCTTCATTACTATGAGCTCTTGAACATTTTAAACTTTATTTCCATGCTTCCGATATCCCCCCAACCTGGAAATCCTCCTTAATCGTCCCAGGTTCTTAGCCCGGCTGAGACCCCAGCACAGGATCTGCCTCCAGGCTCATATTTCTCCTCCCTTATGTTAGAAAGCTCATGGAGAGGCTTGTTGTTGCCCGTCTCATGTGGTATCTGGAGAGGAATAATACATTCTGTCCACACCAATTTGGTTTACGCCTCAATGTGGCTCCACGGATGCTCTCATCATCTCTAAAAAAAAACTCTCAATTGACTCTTCACACCCAAAAAATAGTTCTTGCAGTCTTCTTTGAATCTTCTGGTGCCTTTGATCGAGCTTCCCATCAAACAATCCTGTTCAAAGTGGCATCAAATATGGTGTTTGGCCGTGTCCTTCGGTGGGCCTCCAGCTTTCCCACAGATCGCTCCTCCTCTGTCTCTGTCTCTTTGGCCTCTTCTCAATCTCACCTTCTTTTCTATTTACTAATGTCTGACCTCCCTTTCACTCCAAGGGTTACAACCTCTCTTTGTGCTGATGACATAACTATGTTTGTTATAACTGTGCTTCTTCTGCCCAGTCACGGCTACAGGTTGATATAGACAACTTCGTTCTCTGGTCACACCGCTGAGGTTTACTTGTCAACCCTCAAAAGTCCGGTACTTCTTTTTACCTTTAAGCGCTCAGTTTCCATTTGTCCACCACTTCGCATCTCTGATATACCCATCCCATATTCCCAGCATCATAAACTGCTTAGCATAATATTTGACTCCTCGTTTGACTTGGCGTCTGCACATTGACTTCCTATGGCTCCGTTGTCAAGAGCGTCTCAACCTAATGCTGGTGCTTTCCGAATCACGGAATTGAGGCTTGCGTCCCAAACTTCTACTCTTTTATGTTGATTATAGCAGAGGTCTTACTGACTATGGGCTACTCCTTTACTCTTCTGCCTCTCTCTCACTTCTTGCTTTACTTGATATGATTCATGCAGCTTCTGCTCGCCTTCTCATTCGCACTTGACGCTCTACTCCTGTAGCCTCTCACTGCTGTGAAGCTGGACTATTACCTCTTGATATATATCGCGAGGAACGCTGGGCCGGTTTCTTCTTTAGCTTTTCTTTCGTCCTGCTTATCATTTATTTCTTGCTCTTTTACGCCGCTATCATTTCCTCACCTCGATCTCCTTCTCATGTCGCCATCACCATTCCCCCTTCTATTCAGAGTACGTCGTCTGTTTCTGTTTCGTATTTTCAGTTTTCCTTTCTCTCCCCTCATTTTTTTTGTTCCCTTTCCTTGTTCCCTTAACTTTCCATTATCCATACCATCTTCCCCAATGATGCCAAATGTACAGTAGAAGGTATTGCTCGAGCACTGTTTTTCAGACCACTGTTCTTTTTTCTACACTGATTACTCTCTATCTACACTGATAGCTCAGTGATGTGAGAAAATGCAACCTGTGTTGGGGTGTGGGTGATTGTTCTCATGGTAATTTAAAGTTATGTTCCCGTATTCTTGCAGGTAACACAATACATGCTGCCGAACTTTTCGGGATCCTGCTAGCACGGATGTTTTCCTCCTCACACCAAGCTGAAATCATTTTCACAGACAGCATTTCCTCTATCTTTCTATTGACCACCTCAAAGATTTCTTCCTAATGTCCCCTCGTTCATGCAATTCATAGATACCTTCTTCCCTTTCTCCTCCACTGTGTACAGCAGCAATGGATCCCAGCCCATTGTTTCATTCCTGGCAATGAGGCTGCAGATGCAGTTGCAAAGGAAGCAGCAGTATACAACCTTCCTGCTCATAAACTACCTATCTCCTTGACTGAGATTTGCTATAATTTCTCTTCTTCAGTCTGGTCTCATTGGCCGGTCAGATGGACTGCTATTCAAGACCATCACTTGCTTGGTATCCACAAACCCCTTGCGCATCCTTGGGCCTTGCAGGGGACACAGTCACCATTTTTTGAGTCCCTCCAGGCTAAGTTCTGACTTGGTACATCTCAAATAAATAAGCCACTTCACAAAATCTGTCAGATCGACTCCCCAGACTGCCTTTACTGTCATTCAGATGAACGGTATACCATTTGTTTATATCCGCCCACACTACCATGCTATCTGGCACCGTCTATTTGTCAGCCTGTGTAGTCAGGGGCACTTAGCACTCAATATCTCTTTACTTCTCAGTGGCCAACACGGTGATGTTGTTGCGACGCTTCTCATCTGCAAGTTTGTTGAGGCATTCAGTGATTTCACGCACTGCTTCGACCAACCGTGAAGTCGCGCACTCCACCATAGCTGGTCTCGGAGCAAATTGACTCCTGTCAAAAAGCCCCGTGAATAGAATAAGTTACAAATTACAAGTTACAGTAGAAAAAAAAAATAGCTGCGGGTTGTGTTATTGGTAAACAAAGATACGATTCTTTTGCAAGCGTCCAGTGTGTGGTCATCATCAACTCATCGCTCATCGACAACTTTTGCCGCGCTCGCACCTCATCATGGTGACGAAGGTGCATCCTCCGGTGTCACACGGTGATAACGTCATTGGAGGGTGCCAAATAAAACCTACCGGAAAGCAGCATCGCCGGGGCGTGGTGGGACTAGTCAAATGTGACGAGTCTATTCATGAGTCGGGCCGAGACGTTTCTGACCTCTACATTCTACCCATCGAATCTCTCGGAAAGCGACCCAACCAATACCAATTGAAAGATTGCGTTATACAATTATTGATTTAGTAAGTGAATTTGGCAAATAACCAAGACGGTATAAGAAGAGCTGGCAATTGAAGTGATGGTGGTCTCTCCGAGTCGTTAGTCTGTTAACATCGTTCCATCAGATGTAGACTTATTTGTTTAAGCCCCGTTAGGCAGTGTTGCCTCTTTCGCTCGAGCTGGACACCTTGTTCTGCCTGTTCTTCTGTTCAATATACAAAGTATAAATTTTTGGTACTTAATTGTTTGACTTAATTGTTCTAACCACCCCTCCTACACTTGATTTAGGTAGACTGCAGGTTAATCGTTCTGTGATTCGATGATAGACTGTCAGAGTCCCCTTGAGGACGGAACTGCCCGTAAGGCATGAGATTCTGCTCACAGAAAATGATGTCATTCTTGTCCTCTAATCAGGCAGAACCAACTGAGGCAAATAACAATTAGATGCTGGACTCAGGTAGGCGCTTAACTAGGTAACCAGGCGATATGTAAGGTCGGAAGCGCTTCAACAGCACTCACACGCCACGCCCTCATGCCAGCACCCTCCAGTTACAACCTTCATGCCATCACCCTCATGCCGCATCCTCTTTCTAGTACCATCATGCCTTCACCCTCTTGCTAGCACCCATTTGCTAGCACCCTAATGACAGTACCCTCATACCAACATCATCATGCCAGTACCCTCGTGCAAGCACTCTAATGCCAGCATCCTCATGCCGCCACCCTTATACCGGTACCCTCTTGTTAGCACAGACCCCTAATGACAGCACCTCTGATTCAGCGCTGTCATACCAAAAGCCTCATGTCTGCACTTTTAATGTCAGTACCGTTGTCTCAGCATTCTAATACCCGCATCCTCATGGCAGTACCCTCGCGCCAAGAGTCTTATGCCAACCTTCTCCAGTTAGCATCCTCTAGCCAAAACCGTCTAGCCAGAACCATCTTGCCAGCAGCTTCATGCCAGCATCCACGTCTCAGCACTAGCATGTCAGAGCCCTCACGCCAGTACGCTTATGTTAGCACTCTCATACCAGCATCCTTATGTAAGCACTGTCATGACAGTCCCCCAATGCCATCAGCCTAATGCCAGCCTGTTCATGTCAGCCCTTCATGTCAGCACCTTCATGACATCCCCCTCATATCAGAAGCGTCTTGCCAGCAACTGCTGCTGGCCAGCACCATCTTGTTAGCACCCAAGTCTAACCACCCTCATGCCAGCAACCTCACGTCAGCACCCAGATGCAATTGCACTGATGTCTGCTTCATTAAGTCAGCCTCCTCATGTCAGCACCTCTTGGCCAGCACCCACATAGCCAGACCCTCATGTCAACGCTCTTTTGTCAGCACCTTCTTGCCAGCACTTTCGTGTCAGCAAACGGTCAGCAGCCTCATGCCAGCACTTTCGTGTCGGCGCCCTCAGGCCGTTAGCTCATGTGCCTCGGCCCCAGAGCCGGTGGCCTGAGCAATGTTTTCATCACTACCATTGCTCGGTTGATATTAATTACCACGACCTGTCATTAGCGGGCCCAATTTATCACAACATTCCAGGAAGCCGTCATCAGCGGCTGGAAGGAATACGACTGACGTAATACAAAATTGCGCGACTCTGTTGACTTGACTTAATTTAAGTCTGATACAAATTGAAGATCTTCAATCTTGTATTTTACTCTTGACATTTGCAGATACATTCGTATGAGTTATTTTAAGACTGAGTTCATTCATGTAACGAATAAATTACATGTTTGTGAGCAGACCACCAATTGATTCTGACAGATAGTATACCTTCGTTTTCCGTGTTAACAGGTTGCAATACAACTATAGCTAGTTGCATGAGTGACATCTAAGTTTGATAAGGTGAAATATTGCCATTCCATTTTGGTCACTCAATAACATTAAGTGCTTTGATGAAAGATTTCAGTTTTATTTATTCCAGGTGATCCTTGAGCTGCAACCACTCACGATTGTGTTTATAACAATGAATAAGATAGAGAAAAGAGTACCGGTAGTGTTTATTTGATGAGTTATGTTTAAAGAACTAGCCAATTGTACAATCATCTGTAGTAAGCATCACACATCAGCTGAATGGATCGAGGTTGAGAACTTCCTCATAAATTATTCTACAAACATCGCTCTACCAAACAAAGGTTCCATCTTTCTTTTTCACGATGATTTCCGAAATAGCAAAAGTTGATAACATAAACCGTATCGTGAGGATAAGAACATCGCTGAATTCCTTGAACTACCAACTTTCCATTCAAGCTGAGGACTAGCATACTCAGTATTTACCGTACACGGATGGAGGTGCAAATGCAATGCAAATACTAGAGTGATTTCCGGCTCGAGACGATTAAATGTTCTGTCACTTAATGGTAATTCAGATGAAGTCAGTTCTTCATGTAAAATGTTCATTTATATGGTGATAAAAAAAAAATCGCTGAAATTATTCCCTACCGATGACCAACATGTCAATAATAGTGTAGTGCACAGGGGGCCGGTGGTTCGCGTTGCCAAGGATGCCCTCATAGTGAGCTAATGCAAGGGTGTCGTTAGCTCGGGTCGCCACAAATGCTGTCCTACGCTACTACACCGGTGTCGTTAGCTCGCGTTGCCAACACGTGGGTGTCGGCGGTTCGCGTTGCCAAGGATGCTCTCCTAGTGAGCTAATGCAAGGGTGTCATTTAGCTCGGGTCGCCACAAATGCTGTCCTACGCTACTACACCGGTGTCGTTGACTCGCGTTGCCAACACGTGGCTGTCGGTGGTTCGCGTTGCCAAGGATGCCCTCCTAGTGCGTTAATGCAAGGGTGTCGTTAGCTAGGGTCGCCACAAATGTTGTCCTACGCTACTACACCGGTGTCGTTGGCTCGCGTTGCCAACACGTGGGTGTCGTTAGCTCGCGTTGCCGAAGATGCTCCCCATTCCAACAATGGCAAGTTCGTGTAACGTGCGTTTGTTGCGAGAAAGAAAACCGTAATATTTTGGTCAAAATCAGTCGTCGTGTCCTCACTCCTTCTTCAGCTGCCTCTGGGTGTCAGCAACTGCAGGTCGACCCATACTGTTGACAGCAAACGTGGGACAGCGCTAGAAATGTCAGTCACAGAGACGGTGTGGACTGCTAACACCAATGATTGACAATGACAGTCTGTAAAACTGGTAGCTCACTGAGCCACCAGGCTGGACTGAAGTGGACGGATTCCCGCCCTCTTGTCACCCATTAACAGAGTGGCACCGCTGTTCATTCTACTATATTGTACTATACAATCACTGTACTTTTCTATGTCCTGCCTGGCAATCTGTTAATGACCTGTGCACTAATAACACAGGATTGACAGCAATTTGTGGACAATTAATAAACGTAAGATTTCCGGGCAGCTCAATAGACAAAACCAGCGCTCTACTATTTACAATCATTGTTGCCGCGGTTTCATTACTGAAATATTAGTAGGTATTAACTAAGACATACCTCAAAACAGCTGTGCCATTTTTTTATGACAGCTCTTGTCCCCAAACTAAATGAGTAGACGAATAAATAAATATTATGTCCACATTTTTTTCGAATAACTCCACTTCACAAATCGAAATATGCGACTTGAAACTGACCGATATATTTTTTTAATTCATGGGCATTAAAGGCATTAAAAAATTTAATAGAACTTTTAATACAATGAGGAGCAATCAGTCTAAGTTAATTTGGGATCGCGCTTCGATCGACATTCAATACAACAGGCCTTACGGAAACCAGCCTACTTCAACGGCTCTCCTCATACTATGCTTCAATATCATCTTACTACATTCATGGTTGTGGTGTCACAACCATCTCTTTGTTAACTTGTTAAGACCCTTACCGCCCTCCAAAAATAAAAATAAATCTTTGTTGGCTGCCTCCCTTTGTTCTTTAATAATCAATTGGACTGGACTGTCAACGGGTAAATAGCTGTCGTCTTCCCATCCAACTTCAGTCACTATTCGCTGAGGAGTTCTAAGATTTTTTCTTTCTCAGCCTTCAAGGAGCTGGTCGACTGTTGTTTTGTCAAAAGGTGTATAAGTAATAGTAAGTGGCGCGAAACGCGGATGTGAAGAATTATAGATAGGGATAAAAGAGCTGTTCGAGGTAGGACGCGATGCATGCAAGCTTGACTCAACCGGTCCGTACGGGGTTAGCGCAGAATTGGGGGAGGGCGAGGGTGGGCGGAGGGTACCGGAACTGGTTTGGTGCCCGAGTCAGCTAACGGACGGGGGAGGAGGGGGGAGACCTGGAGGGGAGGGGAACGGAAGGGGAACGGAAGGGGGAAGGGCGGGATGGGAACAGGCTTACGGCTTTGATTAGCAGGTTAATGTTGTGAACATTTAATTCGAACTGTATTTTGATATATATTATATTTATATATAAGTTTTTTCTTCTTATGATGGTTGTAGTGGAGTTTACTGTTGCTCGTTATATATATTTATTCGGTTCTGGTAGGATTAGTGTTATTCCAAATTTCTGGTTGGGCGAGGCGTAGGGATCCCCTAGGCAAAAAGTTGGATGCGCTCCTGGAAGATTATCTGAGTTTGCTCTTACCTGTTCCTTGTCTTATAAATTTGTTTCCGATTCACGTTTGCTACGTTGTGAGTATGTATCGTTATATATTTATGTATGGATTATATTTCTATATTTTTTATGTGAACATATACGTGTGTTTTCTTACCTAGTTGTGGTATATATGACTCATTCAATGCTTGATTGGTGGGTCGCAGCGGTGCGGGCTTGGGATATTTCTATATGTTTCGTTCATTTATCACTATATATTCTTTTATAGGATTAGTATGGTAGGTATGTCATATAACTCATTTCCAGACTTAGTAAGCGAATGGTCCTGTTTGTACCAGCCTGAAGGTAGGATTGCAGACAAGATTCTGTGTTTTCCCATCTACTTATTTCATATGTAAATGCTATCTATAGGATTAGTATGGATTATTAGTATGATTATTGGCGAGTTTAGGTATGTAATGTGGGATGATGCAGCACCTACGGTCGAGAATCTATCTACCCAATATTGCATTACCCAGTTTTGAAACAGTTATATCAGTATTCCATTGATGCGTTTTTCCAATAGCGAAAATACCTGAACGATATGGATTTACTGTAAGTTAAAATATTATGTTATGTATACTTAGTAATGATCGATTGATTTATGTTGAATTTTTACTGGTTCAGAATTTCGATCAGTTAACTCATACAGTTTTGGGCATTTTAGGGTATTTAGGCTTGAAGCATCCATGTAGCAAGCTATTTCAGGCATAATTGGTTGGTTGTTGCATCATTGTGGTAGTTTTATATGTATATATGACACAGCTGTTACGATTAAACCGTGGTTACTTTAGTTAAAGAGATGTTAATTCAACCCTGTTATGGACTGATATTGAGGCTAATTTCATTAGATTTTGTATGTACTATACCGTATTTACTTTAGGTTTTAGTTGTGTCGCATGCATGTCTTGGTATCTTATTCACATTTCTTGTTTGTTTGGTTACATGCTAGTAGTAGTAGATATGTCCGCGAAAACGCAAATGCGAAGGAATTAGATAGGGGTTAATTAGCGGTGGGCGGGGGGTAGGACGCGATGCATGCAACCTTGACTCAACCGGTTTGTACGGGGTAAGCGCAGCTGGGGGCGGGCGGAAGGAACTGGTTTCACGCGACCAGCCGGAATCGGGATATATTTACAAAAGGTTATTAGCATTTCAATGCTGTTGTAACTTCAGTGCTAAGTCCTCTGATTTTTTTTTAGGGGGATATTGACAAACATTTATAAAATATTTTTTTTATTGACATTTACATAATAATTTACAAGCTGTATTAAACGTCAAGACTCCGCACATATTCTTCTTGCAGGATTGTTGATTTCCAGACACGTTCATGATGAATTTTTCAACCTTGATATCATTTCTTCGTCGAGTGCTATTGGAGAATCGCTCGATTATCTTTTTAACTGGTACATTTCGACATAAATAATAGGCAAAGTAGATGCAGTAAGCTCCACAGACCAGCGATAGATCACTTTGGATTGGTTTCTGTAGTACAAGTTGCATTTTTGCATGGATATTAAAATACGATGCTATATTTCCTCCATATATTTCTGGATTGAACCCAAAGGAATCAAAAAAGTAGTGTTTATTTCCGTTTTTGAAAATTAGGATCCAATGGCCCATTTTATTAGGATCGCTTTCGCTGTTAACAATCATGTAACCGTTCATTTGATGCATAGGCA
>SDVV010008279.1:0-17291 GCA_016164225.1 Gammarus roeselii | reverse complement strand
TATTTCAATACATGTACTCGTACATACTCTCGAATATACACATGCACGTACGTATACAGGTCTATAGACGGACATGCGTACATACATAGCTACATAATTGTTCGCCGAAGCGAGTGATGATAGGCCCAAAGATTTGCAAACGCATTATAATAGCAAGCTCTATGACGTGATTGGAGTGTAGATCCCTGTGCAACCTACAAAACCTACTCACGGACCCAACCTACCGTAAAAAGCTTATCGCTTTCGAAAAACACACCGGACTATACGAAGCTGTCTAAACCTCTAACACCTGTGCAAATGAGGTGGTCCCTCCACCTCAATACGCACAGAAACAACAACACATTTTACGAAGATACGCATTAACTCTATACTCTCTCGTACGCGCTAGTAGGCGAATATGCCACAATTAAAATATGTACTGACTTCATCTTAACAAAACTAATATTTTCGCACGCGAGGCCGTGCGGACTTACCTAAATCAACGACGGTCGCGCCCTACGGAGGAGCCTATTATGACTCACGTTGAGGCTCTGGTGGATATGAGGCCCAAATCAAATCAAATCAAATCAAACGTTTGAGTGCTAGGAGAATGATGTATATTTTGGAAATCTGCGGGAATATAATTAATGGTAATGTGGGCAATAGCAAGAAGAAACCTGAAACTATTCGATGTCATGAACATGTTGAAGTTATTAAAAATTAGCGTCCATAAAAAACTCGCTGAAGACTAAAAAACAAAGTTTTGGTTACAAGGATAGGATTGCAAGTGTTGCATACACTTCTCCCAAATGTCGACGTTTATCTAAAATGTGTACTAAGGGCGTTAGTCTAGAACACCAATAGATCAGAGAAAGAAAAAAAAACATACCCAGATGATAAATCCTACACCGATACGACGAGTCGACAGCTTCAGGTGAGGAATAAATATACTTCATTAGATAAAGAACCCACAGAGTGGCATTGGTACCAAGGATCAAGATAACACAAGAGAGGGAGGTCGAAGATGCTCACGTCAAAAATTTCGGTGAGAAAAAGTTATGTTTTCGTATAAATGATATCCCATGTATATATATGTAAACATAAAATGTGTCAAAATCTATTATCAATAAAAATAATATATCCAATAAATCTTTGTTTGCAATATCCTAAATTTAACTCGCATGAACTAGCATTGAAAATGTACTAGAACGCCTCCTGCCTCACGTTGAAAATGTGATAGATATTAAGCTAATTGAAGTTGTACACAGGTACCTGAGCTGTCGAAGATATACATCTCATCAGGTGATGGGTAGCCAAACCGTAAATGCTCTAGGCGCCCCTCCATCCAGTAAATCGTATTTTAAACGTTAAAGTATACATTTACACGCTGCCAACCTGCTCCTAAAAAACTGCTACGTCATTGGCCCCGAAACAGTCATCATGATCCTCAAGCAAAAAAATAACCGAATGTTGGATTCTTCGTGTTTGAATAAACAAAAGCAAAAGTTTACAGCTTCCTCTATGACACACTAAAGCCACACTACGGTGACAACGTCTCGCTCATCTACTCGGACGCTGACTCGTTGCTGATACAGTTCAAAGGCGTGGCCGACATTGAAGCGGAAATGCACCAAGCACCCCTGGCTGAATACATGGATTTCTCCAACTTTCCCAAAATCACCCCTTGTTCGATGAATCCAAGAAAGGACAGCTAGGACTACTTATAAGCGAAACAGATGATGACTCCCCCTGTGAAATCATCTGCTTACAACCCAAGTGTTACAGCATGTTCCTCGAATTCGACGCAACAAAATCGGCTGCTAAAGGTATCAATTACCAGACACAAGCCAGAATCAAACATGAACAATACAGAAATATTCTTAACCAGAAAACATACACACACTTTGAGACAATACACAACATTCGTGCGCAAGCATGCCAACTCCAAACTGTATGCGCTATCACAACTGCCTCAGTAAATTTGAGAAAAAGCGCTAGTATCTCGACGCTTGCACAACTCCACAACATTCGTGCGCAAGCATGCCAACTCCAAACTGTACGCACTATCACAACTGCCTCAGTAAATTTGAGAAAAAGCGCTACTATCTCGACGCTTGCACAACTCTTGTCTATGGTGACCCGGACATTCCCAAAAAAATCTTTGAAAATAAACCTACCGTCACTAATAAGAGGGAGCGATGTGCCTTGGTTAATGAAATCGACGAAGAAATGGTTTTAACATGGAAGAGACGCAAGCCGGGTGAGACCGCCTTTGGCGTATGTAGTCGACTTAGTGATGAAAGTACGTGTACCTCAACAGACTTTATCCTCTAAATGTTCATAAAATGTAAATAATCCTTGTATGCTCTTATGTATATGAAAATATAAAAAAATTAAAAATAAACTTGTCTCATTGTCCACCTAAATAGGCATTGAAAATTATGTTCACCTAAATGTGTATTTTATTCCATTAATATTTATGCATAAATAAACCTTGTTTCATTGTCTGCAGAAAAATTCATCTGAAAAATTACGTGAACGTATCTGCAACTGTTTGTTTCTTAACATTGGATCTTGACGATTCTATGAAAATATATACATTAAATGCGACAAAACGAGTAGATTTAATCAATAATATCAATCGTACAATATAAAACATCATGTATAAACAAAAGCTTTTATTCAAATGAGTCATTTAATAACAAACATAGTAATATATATCATGCCAACCCACCGTGCAAAATATTCCAAAACAATCATATACAGCATCGACAAGACCTAATAACGTACATCTATACAATCCATACGCAAGCAATCATCCCGTATGGAAAACAAATCTCCAAGAGGACCACACATCCAGAGATAAAATCGCTAATTGTCATAGCTAAATTGAAACCCGCTTGAGTAATTGTCTCTGTGGTTACAGACCCCATAAGCAATTGACCAGAACGTTTGTTAACATTGGATCCTGACGATTCTCTGAAAAATATATACATAAAAATGGGAAAAGTCATTTGCTTTCAAAACTCGTAACGACCGCACATCCAGAGATAAAATCGCTAACTGCCATAGCTAAATTGGAACCGACTTGAGTAATTGTCTCTATGTGGTTACAGACCGTCTTGTTCCTTCACATTTGCGTTTTGGATACCGCCTGACTCCGGTCAGCCCCTCCCCTCTTCCCTACCCGTCCCGGGCAGTCTCTATGTACCATCAGTAACTCACTTGATCACAATAGTAATTGTCTTAACATATAACTATATTGTCCGAGATATACAGCGACTAAGTCAGACACACTAACAAATAACATACATCATAACAAATACATCGGCCGACTCACAAAAAACTTGCGTTCTTGGTATCTCAATGTACCATCAGTAACTAACTTGACCACAAGATCAATGTCTTAACATAAAACTACACTGTCCGAGAAATACAGCGACTATGTCAGACACACTAACAAATAACATACATCCTAACATATACATCGGCCGACTCACAAAAAACTTGCGTTCTTGGTAACTCTATGTACCATCAGTAACTTACTTGACCACAAGATCAATGTCTTAACATAAAACTACAATGTCCGTGAAATACAGCGACTAAGTCAGACACATTAACAAATAATATACTTCATAACAAATACATTCGATAATAGGTTCAAAGATCTAGTCATCGTATATCTAATTCCTTCACATCCGTGTCTTGCAGTCCCTAATTAAGGCCCATCTAATTTCTTCACAAAGCATATTTGCGCCCCCATATCTCAAGGGCATATTTGCGCCCCCTATCTCCAGGGCATATTTGCGCCCCCTATATCCAGGGCATATTTGCGCCCCCTATTTCCAAGGCATATTCGCACCTTCTTTTTCCAGGGCATATTCGCGCCTCCTTTTTCCAGAGCATATTCGCGCCTCCTCTTTCCAGGGCATATTCGCGCCTCCTTTTTCCAGGGCATATTCGCGCCTCTTTTTCCCAGGGCATATTTGCGCCTCCTTTTCCCAGGGCATATTAAGGCCTCTTTTTTCCAGGGCATATGCGCGCATCCTTTTTCCAGGGCATATTCGCGCCTCCTTTTTCCATGGCATATTCGCGCATCCTTTTTCCACGGCATATTCGCGCCTCCTTTTTCCAGGGCATATTCGCGTCTCCCTTTTCCAGGGTATATTGGCGCCTATATATACTACTCCTGTGACATTTACTATGTCCATAACAATGTGTACGACAATTAGTCTATAAGTCATGTCTCCCGTATTACGTAATTAGCTCATAAGCTTTGGTCCCTTTTTGCATATGTTAGTTCAACGGTACCTTCAACCAACATACGCTGAACTGAGCAAAATAATACAACAAAACCAGTAGACAGTCTCTATCCCATCTTTCCGTGGCCCCCGGTCAAACAGGCAGAACTCTGTAAAGATTGGTCCAACGAATTGTCAAACAATATGGTTGTACGCCTTGAGCAGAATATCAATGTTCAATAAAAATTTGTACACAGCACTTTCCAGCAAAATCATATAAGCAGCCATGTCGCCAAGCACTTGGATCAAGTTTTTTTTCATAATTGATCAACAGTGCAATACATGCCATAAATTCTGTATGTTGCAAGTAGTCGCACGCTCAGATAATTGTTTTTTCTCTACATTAAAATGACATTCGAATAACACAACCAATCATCCAACACAATGTATTTCATAATATTCAGTCACGCCTAAAAACACCATGAGTTGAAATTGAGGACACTTTCCTTTAATAAAGGAAGGGGTGTGTTATGATCAGCCTCAGCTAGCAGATATATTTATGTATATATATGTATGTCACAATGTCTATCCAGACATTCTCGTAAAGCTTGAGTCTTTAGCTCTGCGTGAGAAGCAGTGTAGGCCTGTCAACCCTAGCTCAAGTTACATGGTGAGAAACCCTTGCTTTGCGTATTTCCTATAGCCCTCAAAAGTGTTTCTTTTAGCAAACAGCAGTTTGTCCCCATACTAGATTTCTTGACCGAGAGATGTTGACAAGTGTATGTCATTTGGACCTTTCTTTAAAAATTAACGAGTCAGCAATGTTTGGCCGCGATGCTATAACAAAGAAGGGCCTTGTTTCACTCTCATAGCCCAGGGTAACCTTAAAAAAGTAATGAACAAGTGGGAGGAGCCTGTTAATTAGTTAACAGCCTAAATTTATTTGTATGCCAACGAGGGGCAAGGATTTGGGATAACACGCCAAACCACAGTGACCAAACTGTACAGTGGTTCTCTTATTGGAGGATCATTTCATACACATAAAAGCAAGGCCCTTCCCTATTTCAGTAGTTGGGTGTTGATTTGAATGGATCTTTACACTTTGTAACAGAACAGCTTGGGAGAAGGGTGGATTTTCTCCTTCTTGCTTTTACATTGCTTTTCCTTAACTGTTCTACTATTCGATATCTACACTAGACACGTTTTCTCCTTTTTACATTGTTCATCTCCTTTTTTTACTGTTAAATTTAATTATTTACACAATACACTTTTGTTCTGTTGTGTCTGTTAATATCACAATCAATAATCATGCTCGTTTGAGAATTAACCTGTTGTCCTGTTACTATGTTCATAATTCAAAAGAATAGAAATCAATGACACGTGTATTATTCGTAACCTTTCCCACCTTCAACATTTTTAACAACCTCAAACTAAAGTTCTATAACATATGCTGTGGCTAGAGTTTCCATTGGATTAGGGCTAAATTTGGTGGTAACACTCTGAATATGCTGTAGTTTTTTGCGTAAGAAGGATTTTGGAAAGAAATGTAAACTTTTGTAGATTTATATACCCACATTTCATAGTATGGCTGGGGAGTCGTCAGCATTTATGCGGTCAGAAATATGCTCGCCAAGTCAATAAAAGGTATATTCACAACTTTCCATCAGCAAGGTGTCCAAACAAAGACTCACCAATTGCCATATATAATAATAGGCTTCTGACATTTGCCAGCCAGCATAGCGTAGTCAAATTTTTCATTCAATATGCAGGGACCAAATATCACAAAGCTCACAACAGGATATGGTTTAGTTTTTACCTGACGCACGGTCCCATATGTGACGTTGGTCGAACGTCAAATTTTGTAATTCATCAACTGAAATTCGATAGTTGTACAACTATTGTGGAGACATGCGGTCCACCAAGAAATATGGTCGGCATCAGCCAATCATAGCGCATGTGACATGCCTATCTGTGAAACAGATGATTGTCACGCCCACACAGGCGGCATAACTGACACAAGCGGCATATATTTAGTGACAAGCAGTACAGTTGAAGCAAATGTCCACACAGTGATCAATCTATCAAAGTTGAACTGTTTTATTCATACCAGAGTTAGATGAAGCCAACACAGTTCAATTCCAATAGCAAATTCTGCTAGGACAGTCAACCCAGGTAACCACAGTAGGCACTGGCTATCTAAGATCTGACTGTTCATAATTGAAATAATTACATTAATTGAAATAGAAATATCTGGAAGCTTTGAGTGAGTAAAAGTCATCTGACCACCACAAAAAAATGCTATTCTCGCCTTTACGTTATAACTGTACAAGATACAAAATCCTATCTGGACAACTTGAGTTAGCAAAAGTCATCAGAATATCACCAAAAATGCCATTCTTGCCTTATCATCACAGTTAAACAAGACAAAAAATCCCCTGCAGTATTTTTCTTTTCAGAAGTCATGCATTTTTCATTTACCTTGGACTATGGAGAACTGGCTTGATTTTCCTAGAAAACAGCTCTAATTGCACTGCCCTAGACACTGTGCGCAATGGCCAAGTGCCCACCCAAGCTGTTCAAGTGGCAAGGTCATGGAGCCTGCCAAACCAACACCAACTCTGCGCACACCAACCCGTGTTATGACCACTGGGACCAAGCTCACCTGGGCTACAGAATAACACTGAGCACCTCGGGCATGCTGCTCTCTGGCTGGCACCCCTTACAGGCTTTTGCAACCCTGGGTATCTGTCCGGCTGTGCTGCAGCACCCCTATTGGCTTCACTGCCTAAAAATAGCCACCCATCTCTTGGGTGTCCTCTGGGTTCAATTTCGGGTCTGGCAAACGCAGAGCAGTGCCGGAATACAGGTCTCCCACTTCCAGGACACATCACAGACACTCAGCCCAGGACCTTGGATAGTGGAAAATTCATCTTGGCGCTCTTTCACCCTTTTCATAGACTATAGACTGTTTCAGATCAGCCAGGCTGATTCAGAAGTGGGGTTAAACGCCAAGGATACTGAAGATGAACCTGCAGACAACAAGCCATAAGTTGGCCATTAGATGAATACCTGAATATCCCCAGACCCACAGCATGCCCCACCCTATCACCAGTCTAGGCTGGAGAACACACAAGGGAGCCACGCTCTCAACACTACCCTAGGAGTGGCTTGATTACCCCAGAGTAGGGTATTTTACCCTAAAGTGGGAACGCTGCCGTAGCTACAGCTGCTCTTTCTGCGATGCCTGTGGGATGCCGTCATTAAATATTTTAATTACTTTATTTCCTTTCTGCCAGAGAGATTCGAACACAATACATTAAAAATTCAATAATTTGCATTTATTTGTCTTCCATTTAATTACAGGACTTCAGGCAGCACATGGAGAGTTAAATGGTGTCAAGCAAGGATTGGCATCTCAATTCTTATCAACATCATTATGAATATAAAAAACACTTTCCGGAATTTTGTTGATTTTCCAGTCACCAGACTGGAAATTTGGTCATTTGAAAGAGGGAGTTCTTGCCAGAACCGTTATTTGATAAGTTTGTGGTAGCTATTTATTTATTGCCCACACTCTCCTTGGATTTAGCACCAGGCTCCAGGTGAGAACACTTAAATTTGGAGTATTCAACAAGCAAATTCCTTGTCAGAGAGTTGGCGATGAAGGCCATACTATGAAACGTGGATATATACGAATATACAACTGCGGGAATCACTGGTGAAAAAATAATTGAGGGTGATTCCCCACACCTATTCTGTTTATGAATATCTTTGTTTTTTTTCAATGAAAAGAAATCAAATACAATTCTTCACAAATATAATGTCATCCGGAAGTCAATGACCTAAAATTATGACACCACAGCTAATTTTAAAATGCTCAACTAATTTTATAATTAATGACTCAATGTTTATAACACATAATGACAAGTCTAGGCCCAAGTGCTAACTTTCCTATGTTTAACACCCAGGAACAATATTTTTTCATCATATTTTCATATCAAGATAACAATACCTTACCTAGCATGCCTTGTATTCATGAGAATGCAATAAGTTTGCTTTAGAATTGAAGAAATACCTACTTGTTTTAATGTATTTATAATAAGATAGTCTTAAGGTCATAATTGCAGGATGTGAGAAATGATTTCCAGTAAAGTAAACTTGCAATCATTAAAGAAAAATTTTGTTTCCTGCAGTGAAATCTGAAAAAAAAATTGATTCAAGAATGACTGCAGCGAAAGACAAGCATCAAAAAAGACCTGTCATATGTAATCATTTACGTAACATTCTATTCAAGCAACTGATATAGGCATGCTCTTTGTACTGGTACTCTCAAGCTTTTAATTCACATTTCAATTATTGATATATGGGGTGTACAGGGGATCACCCTGTTCAGTACCGGGAATCACCCAGTTCGGGGCGGGAAATCACCCTCAATTAGGGGCCATAGCTCTCCGCAAGGCTCTCCCTAAATACCTTTTTTTTTGGTTGATGATAGAAGTTGAAACTTACGGTGCTACATGGTCTTAATAGTAGCTAGCGTCGACCGGGGTGACTCCCCGCATTTTCCGCACACTTTGAAATAACTCGAAGTACGAGGCCAAAATACTTTGTATTTACGTTGTGTATAGCTACTGTTATGACCATAAAGCACCGTAGGTTTCAACATTCTATCATTAACAAAAAAAGTTAAAAAAAACTGCGGCGAGCTATGGACCCTAATCTGGGGTGGTTCCCTGTACCCCAATATATCAATAATTGAAACACATATTAAAAGTTTGAGAATACCAATAGAAAAAGCGTGCCCATGTCTATATTAGTATATGTCAGCTGCTTGAAATGAAACGTTACGTAAAATATGTCTGACAGGTCTTTTTGGTGCTCTTCTTTTGCTGCAGTCATACTTGACCGTTGAAGGAATTTTTTTCCAAACTAACTTTACTGGAAGTTATTTCTCCACATCCTGAACTAATTATGACCGTAAAGTATAAGTAAATGAGCGAATATTATGAATAAAACAATATTTTGAATAATACAATATAAGAAGTATAAAATGTATTTCTTCAATTCTATAGCGAACTAATTGCAGTAACATGAACACAAGGCATGCTAGGTATTGTTATCTTGATATGAAAATATGCTGAAAAAATATCATTCCTGGGTGTTAAACATAAGTCAACACTTAGGCCTAGACTTGTGTTATAAACATAGTGCCATTATAAAATTAGTTATGCATTTGAAATTAGCTGTGGTGTCATTATTTTGGGTCATAACTTCCAGAAGTCATATGTGTGAAGAATTGCATTTAATTACTTTTTATTGCAAACAACAAAGGTATTTATTAACAAAACAGGTGTGGAGAATCCCTCCCCAATTGTTTTTTCCACTGGGTTGATTCCGCGCAGTTGTATATTTGTATATATCTACAAAAATTTGCATTTCTTTCCAGTTTTGCATTTATAACTTCTTATTGGATGTTGGTAGAATGATGAAACTTACGGGGCTTCATGGTCATAATAGTAGCTATACACGCTGTGAATACAAAGTTTTTTGACTGCATAGCTTTCAAGTTAGCTTTTTCAAAGTTTACATAAAAAAGCGGGGAGTCACCCCGGTCGACGCTACATTTCAAAGATAGAAGCTCTTTTGTTTTAAAAATTGTAATCCTTATTGAATAATAATAATTAAAATTTGTTTAATAGTTACTTAGTAGTCTAAAAATTAGCAGGAACCAATTAGTAGGTACACATATCCAACTATCAATCAAATAGAATATAGCTCAACTTTCTTTAACTATAATAGATAGCTATGTGCAATTTCTAATTTATACCTAATTACCTTCATTTACCTATATATGCATTGAAATAGATAGCGTCGACCGGGTTGACTCCTTGCATTTTCTGCAAACTTTGAAATAACTCAAAAAGTACGTGGCTGAGGAACTTTGTATAGCTACCAATGTGACCATCAAGCACCATAAGTTGCAACATTCTATCATCATCCAAAAAAAAATTCTTTACAAAGAACTGTGCGGCAAGCTATGGCCCCCCAACAAACGGGGTGATTTCCCGCATCCCCCATTTATAAATAATTGAAATGCAAATTAAAAATTTGAGAGTACCAATAGAAAGAGCATGCCTATGTTAATATAGATCAGTTGCTTAAAATAAAATGTCAAGTAAAATATTACGTCTGTGGCAGGCCTTTTTGATGTTCGTCTGTTGCCGCAAGGCGTCAGATTTGACTGTTGAAGAGATTGTTTCCCCATTTCACCACGGAAACGGAAACAAAGTTTTTCTTCAATAATTGCAAACAAACACTACTGGAAGTCTTTTTTTCACATCCTGAACTAGTTATGACCCCTAAGTATCAGTAAATGAACAATTATTACGAAAAAAAATATTTTAAATAATACGATAGCACAAGTAACAAATGCATTTCTTTAATTCTATAGCAAACTAATTGTATTAACATGAATGCAAGGCATACTAGGTAAGGTATTCTCATCGTGGTATGCAAATATGATGAAGAAAGATTGTTTGTGGGTGTTAAACATGAATTAACACTTAGGCCAAGACTTGTCACCATGTGTTATAAACATCTTGTCATTATAAGATTAGTTACGCATTTTGAAATTAACTGAGGTATCATTAGTTTGGGTCATTTGATTCTAGATGCCAATATATGTGTGAATAATTGTATTTAATTACTTTTCATCGAAGAAAAACAAAGTTATTCATTAACAAAATAGGTGTGGGGAATCTGCCCCCGATTGTTTTTTCACCTGGTGCGATTCCCCGCAGTTGTATAGCTATGTCTACAAAAGTTTACATTCCTTTTCAAAATTCTTCTTACGCAGCAAACAACAATATATTCAGTGTAACAGTACCAAATTTGGCCCTAATCCAATGTAAACTCTAGCCACAGCATCAAAGTTTATGGAATGTCAATTTTTCCTAACCAAAATTATCAGGGACCTGAAAATCACACCTTCACTTGGACAATTTTTCATAAATTCTGTGCGCATATCGAATTTCTACAAGTAGCTATGTGGTACTTACTAAAAAAGACCTGCTCTTTCAAGTCCCGTAGTCAAATAGTGACATTTCTGACATTTTGGTGCCCAAAGGGGGGGTGCGGGGAGTCACCCTGTGTTGCCGACCGCGGGGAATCGCCCCGGTCGACCCTAACTGCTCATTTTACATACCTAGAAGGTACCTATGCACTAAGAAATTCTCCATTTTTTAAGAAGGCCTATGACTGTAATTTTGTTAAATAAAGAAAAAATGCCATACCACATTGATAACAACAACCTGAAAGCCTATAACAATTATGCAAACATTTATAGGTACTTGACATTAATAGCTGGCCAATTAGCAACAACTTGCATTTTTTTTATAAAAAGCCTAATAATTCATATGATGCTGATGAAATATCCTATTATCTAGGTGTGTGTATGTATACAGGGTGTTCCAGCATCACTGGATCTGAAAGAAACTTGGATAACTCAAAAAGTTTTATCAATGGAAAAAAAATACACCATTGAAAAGAGAAGATAAAATAGTTTCAAAGTAAACATCTGTTAGAGAGATTTATTTTAAATAATCTAGGTAAACATTGTGAGTTTGATTTCAGAACTGTTTATTGTGAAATTGATTCCCTGACTGTTGACAAATGTTTCTTATACCTACAAGGTCTGCTTCTTGCACTCGTGGATAGACATGAGCCTGTTTGTCTGGGTAGACCTCCCCAACCGTGGTTAGCAGCAGTACCAGCCTGGTTGTTGAGAGGTAAATCTGGAGCGTGGGCTGAGTTCAAGCACGTTAGAGGAGTATACGGGAGGAAACACATGCTCACCATTGCGGCGCTTGAGGAGTTCAACCAGCTCAATGTTAGATGCCGCAACTATGCCACTTAGAGTCTCTCAGTTTGAGAAGTCACTTGTTGTCCAAATCAAAACTAAACCTAAATTATTTCACTCTTATCTACGAAGGAAAAAGACTGGCCATCCCTCTGTGGGTCCTCTGAAGTTGATCAATGGTGAGGTGGTCCCTGACTCTCTCTTGATGTGTGAGGTTTTTGCCTCTGACTTTTCATCTGTATGTTTGTCTGGACCCCACATCTTCTGCTCCCCACCAGGTGAGTGATGGTGTAATGGAGCCCATTGTAGTTAGACCAGCTGATGTGCTGTTGGTGCTCTCTAGACTTGATAGTAACTCAAGTATGGGACCAGATAATCTGCATCCGTTACTTTTAAAGCCTTGCTCCTCTGAATTGGCATATCCACTTTTCAAAATTTTGAATAGGTCTTTGGTGGAAGGATTTTTGCCTTGCCTGTGGAAATTGTCAAATGTTGTTCCCATATACAAGGCCAAATCTCGGTATGACCCTCTAAATTTTTGACCTGTGAGTTTGACGTTGGTTTGATGCAAATCAATTGAGCATAGCGATGATGGTTTCATGATTGACATCGTATTTGGAGGCCAATGACATTCTTTCAGAAGATCAGTTTGGGTTCCGGAAGGGGAGGCCAACTGAGGATCAGCTCCTACTTACTTATGGAGATCTATCTCACTGGGTTGATCTCTGACTTGTTGTGGACATAGTTCTGCTTAACTTCTCAAAGGCATTTGATGTTGTGTCCTACTCTGAGATGTTGCAGAAGTTGCAGTGTCTGGGTGTTTCCACACAACTACTGCTCTGGATTTTTAATTTCCTGACTGCCATGGAAATGAGAGTTGTTTGTGGGAGGGCAGTTAGTGTCCGTAGGGACAACGCCAGTGGTGTGCCGCAGGGCTCTGTACTTGGCCCTGTTTTGTTCCTGATTCATGTGAATTATGTCTCTTCCTTTCTGTCACGCAAAGTCGAAGCTTTTGCTGATGATTATAAGTTGTACCTGCAATTTTCCAGGGAAAATATGGGGGACATAAAGCAAGGAGTTTCTCCTTTACAACAAGATATAAATATAGTTCATGATGTGGCCTCTTCTTGGAAACTGAAATTAAATGCCAGCAAATGCGTTGTAATGCGTTTTTCCCGTCAAATTTTTCACTGGTCCGATTTAGGTGATGAGGTTTGGTATAAATTGGGTGATGATCCCTTGTCCTTTGTTGAATCCCATAGAGACCTTAGTGTTATTATTGATACAAAGTTGAAATTTCACAATCATGTTTATGCTGTGTTGCAAAAAGCTTCAGGTCTGGCTAACATTTACTGAGATCCACTGTTGATAGGAGTCCAGATTTCATGCTATCACTTTTTGAGTCACATATCCACCCTGTTCTAGACTACTGCTCCTGTGTTTGGAATTTAAAATTTATTGCTGATATAAGGATGATGGAGTCA
The DNA here is from genome assembly GCA_016164225.1 of Gammarus roeselii. Lineage (NCBI taxonomy): Eukaryota > Metazoa > Arthropoda > Malacostraca > Amphipoda > Gammaridae > Gammarus > Gammarus roeselii. Next base: position 3,729 of record SDVV010008279.1, on the reverse strand, counting down.
GTTCAGCATCGGTGGACAAAAAAAATCATGGACTTGCGGATATGATCTATGCAAGTTGCCTGGCAAGATTAAATTTGTTTTCAATTTATTGTATGTTAGTAAGATCTGACCTCATTAAATACTTCAAAGCACTTTCTACTGTTCATGTTGAATGTGGTGTTAATGTGGGTTTATCCAGAATGTTTACAGCGGCTCCAGATTCTTGGACCCGCGGGCATGGGTTGAAACTTCACACTCTTTGCTGCAAATCTGATGTGCAAAAATGTTTTAACTGTAAGCAAATATATCTGTGAAGTTCATTACCGGCGGATGTTGTAAATGCCACTAGTGTTTCTGGTTTCAAGAGTAGCCTTTTGTCCTCTATTCCACACAACCTGTTTTTTTATTATGACTGACTGCAACCGTGATGACTGACGTCATCAGTGTCTTATCCTCATATTGTGAGTTAATTTTTGCGCTTGATTTGCTGTTGTGCTTTTGTGATGGGTGTCTCTTGCCTACCTTTGCAGATACTGAGTTGATCTTGCATTTCTTTGGAAATATATTTAGTTTGTGGCCTTCTCAATTAGCAGGTTCCTTGTGTTGTTTTATTTTGTATTTCTTTACTGACTGCATCTTGTTGTTGTTTTATCTGCCATACTGTGTTTTTCCCCATTTGATATCCTGTTTTTATTCCATATATTTGTATTCTTGTGACTGGCATGCACACTTCCAGTCGCATTGACATTCGCCTGCCTTTTTCTGTCTGGTGTCTGTGCTGTGTAACTGGCACATGCATGCCTTGCTTTCCTCCCGTGCTCTTGCTTGCAATACCTGTGCTCTGCAGGTGTGGTTTTTCTCCTTCAACCGGCTTTGGCGCTGCGGACGTGGCTGATAGTTGGAGGATCAAGGTACTACTCAAGGTACTATCTGTATTTATGATGCATCAGTTAGGATATGAATCAAGTTACCCTTTACTTTGAACTCTTTATAATAGCAGCTTGGGGAAGAGAACTTCTTGTTTTCAACGCAACGCAATACATCAAGCATGAAAGCGTGGCTAGCCCACAGAAAAAGGTGATGCGCTAAAAATTTCAATAGCAACAGTTTAATTGACAAGAAGAAACCCGGAGGAACACATAACATGAAAAGAACCGCAGCAAAAATCTATGTTGTGCACCAGCAAATAAGTGCAACTCCAGAAATTTCTATTCGACAACAAGCACAAGAAACAGAAACGTCAAACACGACTTTACACCGTATTCTACGAAAATATTTACATCTCTACCCCAAAAGGGTAAGGGGTCCAATGTAACGCACCTGGTCCTATGATGACGCTACACCTTTAAAAAATACTCCACAGACGAAACGGTTAGAAGTAGATTAAATCTGATTACAGCTAAAATTAGTTTATATGTCACGATTCTATGCCATACATTATCAAAAAATAGAAAAAACAAATAGTTGAAATTTTGATTCGAAGTTCACAAATTGTTTTTTCCTAATTTTCCTTACAAAATCTACGAATTATGTGTTTAAATAATCGCAAATTAACTCAATTCAAAATTATTGTAAGCGATGGTGAAATGCCCACCTAAGCTGTTCAGGTGGCAAGGTCATGGAGCCTGCCAAACCAACACCAACTCGCGCACAACGACTTGTATTATGACCACTGGAACCAGGCTCACCTGGGCAATAGAATAAAACCGCTCTCTGGCTGGCACCCCTTACAGGTTTTTCCACTCCTGGGTATCTGTTGGGCTGTGCCACAGCACCCCTACAGGCTTCACTGCCTAAAAATAGCCACCCATCTCCTGGGTGTCCTCTGGGTTCAATTCCAGGTCTGGCAAACGCAGAGTAGTGCCGGTATACAGGTCTCCCACTTCCAGGCCACATCACAGGCATGGGCGGCACCCACCCCAGGACTTGGATAGTGGAGGATTCACCTTAGCGCTCTCTCACCCTATACACCAACTAGAGACAGTTCCTGGTCAGCTAGGCTGATTCAAAAGTGGGGTTAAACGCCAAGGATACTGAAGATGAACCTGCAGACAATGAGCCATAAGTTGGTCATTAGATGAATACCTGAACATCCCCAGACCCCAGCGCACCCCACCCCATCTTCTGTCAAGAGCGGGAACACACAAGGAAGCCACGAACACATGATTATTTCCACTTTTTTTTACAGTACGATTGTTGGGTATCCCAGGTAAACTTGACACTAACACAACATATTAAAAAGTTATGGGGAAGGAGGGTGTCAACATAGGGGCCCCTTAGAGTGTCGGTCCAGTGTTGACGCACTTCTTCAAATCATTGCAAATAGATCCTTACCAACACAAGTATAACCTAGGATAATGGATCTTATTAACAGTGGCAATAGGGTTTGTTTAGCTGTTATGCTTTCTGGGTAACACTGCGTAAACACTGCATCAACATAGGGCCAACCTTCATCAACATAGGGCCAGCAGAGTGCGTCAACACAGGGCCATTCAGACTGGAAATGTCCAATGCGGATCAGGGTTCCTCTCCTCCAAATAGTGATCCTTATGGAGTTACGGATTTTTTTTGACCACGGAGTTGCATATAGTTCACAGCTCACGCTGCGGAGTTTTGTAGACGCTGTGGAGCAGCACAGACCCTCTTACCTCTGCTGCAATCCAGATACTGACGTGCGCGCAGCAAATGACCTTAAGAGTCAAGACTACGGTTCCCAGGCAGCAGCGTAGTTCAACAATACGCCGCTGCTTGGCAGAGGCATGCTGCATTCAAGACTGTCGGTTCCCAAGCAGCGGCGTAGTTCAACAATACTCCGCTGCTTGGCAGCGGTGTGCTGCGTGAAGTCAGCCTTATATACTTTGAAATATATCAAATAACAAGCTAGGGTCATGAGGTGCATGAGTAATTGCCAACTATACAAATGTTTGACACTTCGTTAAAAAAAAGATTCATGACAAATTTTAATTATTAAAAAATAAGATAAATAAAAAGTTCGGCACACCATTGGATACATTGACATATGTGAAGCATACAATTCTATCTCTTCAACTGTTTGACCCATGAACATTTTGTGATACTACGTCAACATAGGACCAGGTGCGTCAACATAGGGCATTGCAGAAATTGTTGACGCGCCAAGTTCCCCCCTCTCCCCAAACAATGAAGAAAAAGTCTGAAGATATTTTGATGGACATATATGAGATAACAAATTTTCTGATTGTTTTGGTCTATATGCAATGTTCTAGGCCTTACAACCCGGCATCACGAATTATTTTTTTAATGAAAAGTGTCGAATAAGTGTGTCAACGTTGGGCTCCTCACCCTAAGGTTCCAACTGTTCATGACAATTCCATTGCAGATAAAAAGAAAAGGCTTCTGTTTGCAGGATAGTTTTTGAACAAGACAATGAACAACCCCACATTTTTGAATAAGATTATTACTGTAGTCGAAGCCCATTTTCTACTCAACATAGAGCATAACAAACAAATAACAGAATTTTGGCCCGTGAAGACCCACACGCAATTGCCGAAATACCTCTACATTCTCCCCGTATTACAGTTTGGTGTGACTTAACTTCCTGTGAAATTATTGGCCCATAGATGGAGATCATCTGAAAGGAATAATCTTCAAGAGCTAATGAAGTAAAATTTATTTTTTATTCTTTATTCAATTGTGTATTTTTTTTTACATGAAACTTTTTGATTTATATGAGTTTCTTTCAGGTCTCATATCACTGGAACACCCTGCAAA
>SDVV010008278.1:0-17291 GCA_016164225.1 Gammarus roeselii | reverse complement strand
ATGAACCCCTCCATACAACTCTAAATATCACTCTAACATACATGTTATTTATTTCGTTGTCACTCTCGAGTCATATATGTTACCAGAGAATCCCCCATTTTCAAACTTGGATGGATTGAATGCTACAAGTATTTCAAATTTGTATTCAGTTTCATACAAACGGACACATAGTCTCACACCATGTTTTTCTTAATTTACTTCAATATCTCCGCTGAACTCTACAACCTTTGACAACTTGCATCTCTGAATTTTAATTTTTCTCTTTCCTATGTTTTTCTTATCCTTAACGATGACTTCGTTTCAAGATCTGATCGGACGTTGATTTATATCATACCATTCTGTAACACATCTAGATCATTTACCTCGAGCTAGGTTTTCTGGCATCATTTCAACCCTTGAAACAATTTTTTACTACTGATTTCGAAGATTCGATGTTACCTGCAACTGTCACGATGTTCACAATTCATTACTTAACCTTTGAGTTTAGGATAATATAAACATTTCATTGAGAACATACATAGTTTTTATTAGTATTTTTAGCATTATTTACAGACCTTGCTGCCATCATCAATATCATATACCTTGTTTTTGATATTTAAACAGCATTGTACGTCATCCAACAATACTTTTCATCACTATATATCAGTATACTCTCCAAATCCATCTTATACTCCATCATATTTTTGATGTGGATACCGAAGGCTATTCCGTTCCCGTGTGTCAATAAATGTATTACTTCTTCTTTTTGAACCTAATTATTCGCATCTTTTCCAATTCAAAGTCATTCTGAGATTCATCATTGAGAAATTTTGCATACGTTCTAGTTTCTCTTTTGTTCTTAGGTATAATCTGTTGTCCACTACCTCAGCTGTATTACAATCATGATGAAGATTTTACCCTTGGATCATATAAATTATCGAGATTTGCTTCTCTTATCCTCTCCCCCTCCCCCCCTCCTAAACTTATTTACATACGAATGTAACGCGTCCACATTCGTTTCCCAAAGCAGACTTCCTTCTTCCTGCATACATTTATGAATGATATCTCCCACTCTTTTCATTTTTGTTTGTCCATTCTGAGATAACTGTTATTTTCCACGCTAGTCAATATTTATTCGAACCGACTCATATCATCTTCGGAGATTTCTTCTTCCAGCACTTGTAAACAAAATTTTGAGATATGATTGTTCATTTTTTGTTTATTCTATGACGAAACGTGTGTCTCCGCTTGATCTCAACGTATCACTGACTCCATTCTTGATTACCAGCTAGCTATTATAAGTTGATTACATGTGATTTTTCGCAAAACATTTGGCCTAACATTTCTCACCTAGGTCATCAACTGTTTACATGTATAGGGCTAAGTACATATGCGAATGTGAATATTCAAGCATATGTAAGTGTTACATGAGTTAAAAATATATAACACAAATTTAATATTCAAAATTTCAATGAAATTTCAAATTTTCGAGGGATGACAGAGTCAAGTCTGTATTTTGCAGTGATAACTTGGCCATTTAAGTGAGGTGACATCCCGCGAAAATTTGATTTTTTTTTGAAATTTTGGATTGGATAACATAATTGAAGAATTTCAACACTAACACTCAACACAAATCCGGTAGAATAGTTCTTCAAGGTAATATGGAACCGGACCCAAATCCAATGTCGAGAGGGGAAACACCAAATTTTTGAATCATTACATCGAAATAACCGTATTTTATACCCAACATCCCATGAAAATAGGCAAATTTATATCGAACACCGATATATTCCTATGATATCAAATAAAAATATACACCAACATCTAAAAAAAATCGCTGAATAAGATTTTCTACACTTCCCTAAGCAACAACGATTAACTACTATATACGGAGTATCCTACCGCATCCAGATGATGAATCCTACTCCAATATCCGACGTGATCTGGTTCATGACTAAGATCGTATACTAACATAACAGCCATACCGAAAATAACTGACATTTAACGCTGAGTAATGTGAAAAATGTTATTTTTTACTATCAGACTATTCAAATCTATAATAAATTCCTAGACCTAACTGATGCTATGCCTCTGGGAGTACAAATCCAAGCCTACTGTGTCACAAAAATGAACTCTATAATGCTTTTCTAGGTCACTTCTCAGCAATCTACCACTGATATATAACAAATTTAGAGGTAACTTACAGTCATGATACGATGCCACAGACGTACCTCGCATCTGTTAACCCATCGTCTCTGAACAGCCTCGAACAAAGATACATCCTGGACGTAACCAAAATCTAGACACATGTACAGTGGTCAAGAATGAGTCTCAGAGAGTGTGTGGCCATAAAATGCTTGGGTTCTGTTTACTGATGACTTAAGTAAAACACTACAAGCCCATGAAACGCAAGATCGACGTCTACAAGAACGTACATAATTCACGTTGAACATGGATGAACTCCAAAACGACGACCAAAGAGTGTAAGCCACCTCTACACCAGGACCCATCCATCCAGAAAATTATCATCTAAACGTTAAACTACACATTTGCTAGGGATCAATGACGAAAATTCCAGAAAGATGCAATACGGACTTTCACCTCTTGAAAATACATTCATATGATTCTCGTGAAAAAAAAACATCGGGAACATATATGAAATAGCTAATTAAGGTTCTCTACTCTGCTATAATTCACATGAAAATTGTACTACATTATGGTATCCATCCTAATAAATCGGTCCATTTACACAAACAAGCATGAAAAGAATGAGCTTTTGCCCAGGGGCCAGTCTAACTCCTCCTAAATATTGAAGAATGGTCGTACAATAAATATACAATACCCTATCAGCATGACCAAATTTGTAACAAATCGTCTGTTCTATATCTATAATAACCCCGTCAAATATTGTATCAGGATGAAAGAAGATATATAAATCACTATGAAATTATGCCTGTTTTTTATACCTGTTATAATTATGCCTGTTATAATGTTCTATATTGTAGACACAAACGTAATATATCCTAAATTGTATGAATAACCAATAGATTGCATTGAAGATAGAAATTCAACAGAGAAGCTACAAAACTGAAAGACCTATACTAAAACTCACGAGATAAAACAAAGCAAGAAGAATAATTCTCTACCATACCCAAAACATACATTAAAAACGTGATGAATGAGAATGAACTAGCATGTAACCAAATAAACAAGAAATGTGTATAAGATACTAAGACATACGAGCGACACAACTGAAACCTAAAATAAATACGGTATAGTACATACAAAAACTTATGAATTTAGCCTCAACTTCAGTCCAAAACAGGGTTGAATTAACATATCTTTAACTAAAGTAACCACGGTTTAATCGTAACAGAATTTCATATATACATATAAAAATACCACAATAATGCAACAACCTAGCAATTAGGCCTGAAATAGTATAGGATGCTTCAAGCCTAAAATACCCGAAAAATGCCTAAAACTGTATGAGTTAACTGATCGAAATTCCGAAACACTACAAATTCAACTTAAATCAATCGATCATTACTAAGTATACATAACATAATATTTTAACTTACACTAAATTCATATCGTTCAGGTATTTTTGCTACTGGAAAACCGCGTCAATGGAAGACTGATATAACTGTTTCAAAACTGGGTAATGCAATATGGGGTAGATAGATTATCGACCGTAGGTGCTGCATCATCCCACAATACATACCTAAACTCGCCAATATTCCGACAAATAAATCATACTATTCCTATAGATAATATATACATATGAAATAAATAGCTGGGAAACACAGAATCTTGCCTGTAATCCTACCTTCAGACTGGTACAAACAGGGCCGTTCGCACACAAAGGCTGCAAATTGAGTTATAAGACATACCTACCACACTAATCCTATAAAAAAATATATAGTGATAAATGAATAAAACATATAAAAATATCCCAAGCCCCCGCCGCTACGAACCCACCAATAAAGCATTGAATGGTCATATATACCACAACTAGATAAGAATACCATCATATATGTCCACAGAAAAAAAATATATAGAAACAATAAACCAGACATAAATATATAACGATATATACACTCACAACGTAGCAAATGTGCCACGGAAACAAATTTATAAGACAAGGAATAGGCAAGAGCAAACTCACATAATTTTCCAGGAGCGCATCCAACTTTCTACCTGGGGGGGTTTCTCTACCGCAACAATCCCCCCCCTCCAGAAAACTTGCTATAACACTATTTTCATCTAAAGATGAAAAAACGTATATATAAATACAATATATATCAAAATACAGTACAAATTAAAATGTTCATGACATTAACCTTGCCAATCAAGGCCGCAAGCCTGCTTCCATCCCGCCGTTCCCCTTCCGTCCCCCCCCCTCCTCCCAGTCTTCCCCCCCTCCCCCCGTCCGTTAGCTGACTCGGGCACCAAACCAGTTCCGGTACCCTCTGCCCCCGCCCTCTCCGTTTCTGCGCGAACCCCCGTAAGCTCGGTGAGTCAAGGTGCATGCATCGCGCCCTACCCCGCCCACCAAAATGACTCTAGAAAGCGGTTCTTGTATTTCTTTACACTACTGCTAACTGACTGGTTGTTGGCTTTTGGTGGCCTATAAATACAAGAAGTTTTTTTTTTCCTAGGACGGAAATCCAGAACATCATCGTCGTCTCCGTTTCTAACTCATCTGAATACAGTTGCTGTCCATGTGTTGAACCAGCCATGTCTCAATGAGACAGAGTTTGTCAACATCTTCATCCGTTAGCATTAGTTGGATCTGGTGTATCTTAGACAAAAGAATTCTCACATTATTGTGTTTTATTCGCACATTTACAAGTGTGAGAAGACAACAACAGACCTTTTGGCCCAAAATGGGTTGCCTTTAGATAGTAAGATGATTCGTTCTGAAGTAGAACGTCTAAGAGAACTTCATGTGTCTGTGTATTTTCTGTTTTAATAGATCAAGAAAGGAAAAGTTGGTTGAAGGAAATAGTATTTAACGATGATACTCGAAACCACTCAAATCATCACCTGAAAAGAAAGCCACTGACCAACAATGTTGATCAGAGGTTGTCACAGTTTCATTCCTCGTTAATACAATGCTGACCAGTGTCATTGCTGGACACCGTTCTACAACGAGCAGGTAGCAATGCGGACACTTTTTTTTACCGTGCTAGTGCCAATGCCGGGCACTAATTTAACCGTACAGGTGTCGCTGCCGGACACCGTTTTCATGAATATTCCAGTGAGAGTGCTATAGCTGGGAGTTCTTTAGTGGCGATTTTGGTAGAATTTGTTGAGTCGTGACTTGAACGTTTCGATAATGTCGCTGTTTATAACTTCCGCTGGAAGTCTGTTCCATTCCTCGATAACTCTATACGTGAAAAAATTGTGCGTGATATCGAATATGAAACGTTTGCCAGCGATTTTGTATCCATTTTTCCTGGTTACTCCGTTCGCATCTAGAGTGGAAAGACCCACTCGCTGGATGTTTTCCTTACCCTTCATTGTCTTCCACACTTCGACCATGTCACCTCTGACTCTACGCTTCTCTAGCGAATAAAGGTTGAGTTCACGTAGTCTGTCTTTGTACGATCTATTGCGCAGCAAAGGGATAAGCTTGGTAGCTCTTCGTTGAACCTTCTCTAACTTAATGATACTTTTTCTAAGGTATGGAGACCAGAATTGGACGGAATACTCAAGGTACGGTCTTTCAAATGGATTATATAACTTGAGAATACTGGTTTTACCCTTGTATCCGATTGTGCGAGATATTATGCCTAACAATTTATTGCCTTTTTATAGGTCTCTCTCTTCGGTGACAATAATCAGTTTCGTTCCGGACATTTAATATTCGTGCTTAGGGTTATGATAACCGATATGCATAACTTTACACTTGTTTACATTGAATTTCATTTGCCACTTTTCTGACCAATCAACAATTTTGTTCAAGTCGAATTGAATCTGCTCATACTCAAGTTGGGTTGGCACTTTTCCGCCTGGCTTAGTATCGTCTGCAAACTTGCTAATGTTCAAGAGTACGTTGCTATCGAGATGGCTTATGTATATTATGGAGAACACTGGACCTAACACGGATCCTTGAGGCACGCCGTTTGTAACTTTTCTTCAACTGGAGGAAGCTCCGTTAAGTTCGACCCTCTGCCGTCTGTCCGAGAGCCAGCATTTTATCCAGTTCTCACCTCGAATACCGATGCTGAGCAATTTACTAACTTAGCGTTTGTAAGAGACTTTATCGAAGGTTTTTTGAAAGTCAAGGTAATTGCTGTCGATCGGAGATTTCGTGTCATGAAATTCAATTATATTACTGAAAAAAAACATCAAATTCGTATGACATGAACGATTGCGTCGAAAGCCATGCTGAGAGTCTACAATCAACTGATATGATTCTAAGAATTTAGTTTTTTATCCAAAATCAAACTTTCCATCAATATGACAATTATTGAGGGGAGATGAGTTGGACGGTAATTCCCGGGACACTTCTTGTCCCATTTGGTGTGGACTTGGTCTGGACCTAGAGATTTGTGACTTTCGATTTATCTATAGATGTAATAACTACGGCAAGGGAGAAGTTCACTGTGCTGAGGGTTTCAATTCGTCTTGGCGGTTAGGAATATCCTGATTCTTTGACGTAAATGTAGAACAAAAGTATTGATTGAGAAGGACACTCATTGTAGTGTCCTCCGTTTCTAGCTCGCCAACATCGTTCTCAAGAGGACCAATTACAGACCTTGATTTTTTTGCTCTAAATATAGTTAAAAAACAGTTTCGGATGGGTTTTGGCATTGACGGCAATTTTATTTTAGTAATCTTTCTTCGTACGTTTCAGAACCCTCTTTAAATTTCTTCTTCTGCTGTTGAATTCATTTTTTTCAGCGTCGTCATGTGGGTGTTTCTATTTTATTGAGTACATTGCTTTCCTTTGCGACTGAAGGCGCTGCAATTCTTCATTCCAGTACTTAGGCTGGTTGACTGCTGTTTGCCTGGTTTTGCGCGGGATATGCTAATATTCGATGTTTTTAGTGCATTCAGAAAATTGTTTAGCCATTGATTGACATCTTGTACTAGAGTTTTATTTGCTGACACCATTGACTCTCTTAAGCCATGAAAGTTACCTAATCTAAATTTAGGATTTTTTTGAATAAACCTTTTCCGTAGAAACCTCTATTATGAGTAGAGTATTTTTTACGAGGAACAATACTCATCCACCCTCGCGGCCTAGTCGATCTTTGTGAAAAAGTGAAAAACCCGGAACAGTGAATTGGCCTAGATAATTTCTGGTGGTCAGTTTCATCCACGATTCTGTGATGGCTATAATGTCGATCTCTTCGTTAATTGCGAGGATTCCTAATTTGTCGATTCGTCCCGTATACTCCTAGTGTTTACATAGTAACATTTGAGACTATTTCGGCTCGGTGATGGGCTCTTGTGTTAGAGGTGTATCTGTTTTTGATGTATGTTCTTCTATCGTAACAGCAGGATCCGGGATTACTGCCGAGACGGGCGAAGGCCTTTGACTCATTTCGTTGGGTAATAATGGTGGGGTCCTGTGTTGGGTATCGAGAATGTGTTTTGATTTAGTTTATGGTGATACGACCAGCACTGATGTTCTGAAGGTTTTCGAGGTTATGGAGCCCAAACTTGTTTGCGCGTTCCTTGTCGGGGATTCAGTTGAATTCGTAGTTTTTAAGGTCAATCATCGTTTCCCAATGGTTCGAGAATGGGATTTGCTGAAAACTTTGCCCAAAAAATTGCTATGTGATTGTTCAGAAATATTTTTTTGCTCTACTTGTATCTACTTTGATTTGGATGGGGCTGGATGCTAGTGACATACATGTTCGCGTGCGATCGTTTGATGTTTGTTAGCATGGTTTTATACCTTTCCCATGTTTCTTTTGTCTACGTGAACCACGTATTTAGCCCCAATCGGCTTAGAAATGGGTATGTTTTCCGTTTTGATTATGCCTTCAATCTCGTCAAATATCAAGTCTGGCTTACAGAGTATTTTCAGTTGCACTCTCTCTTTTCGCAGACTTGATTTTATAGAGATGACACTGTAATCGTCAATCACAATAGTTTCATGTGTTCTAAAAGGTAATTTCATCGCGCAAAACAGCAGAACGGGTTCGGGTGTAGTGGACGACCGTCTGAACTAGAGTCGAGTACAGCGCCTCGCGGCTATTGACCGTGTTTTCTATAGACATGCGGTTGTTAGTCTTTGAGTCTATAGCTGTATGTTTCTTGGCCAATTCTGAGTCTACGTGCACTTGGAGTTCAGTTACTTGATTCAGGGTAGTTTTAACCATTTCTTTTGCTGCTACTATTTAGCTATTTATAGTTTCTTTGAATTCGCGAAACTGTTTATGCACACTTTCCAGTTCTAGTTCAATAGCTAGTAACCTAGTATCGACGGTAACTGCCTCTGCATTGGGTGGGGCGTTAGAGGCATAAGTGAACTGTGCTTTCAGTTGTTTAATCTCTTCGGCCTGTTGACAAAATTTATAGCTTGCTATTTTGCAATCCCTGTTTAGAGGCATTTTACGCGTCTGTCTAGAAGAACTACCGCCGTACATTAGTACGGGAGTGTACGATTGGCGGCAAGTGACGCATTCTAACTTAACAGTAGTAGATATGTCACGGAAACTCGGATAGGGCAATGTGATAGTTAGGATGGATCTAATTACATTGTGTGTCCGACTTAGTCCCTATATAACTCGGACATTGTAATTTAGGTACATTTAATTACATATGTGGCTCTTTTAATTTCTTTTGGGGCTCACGGATACGCGGATGGGACAATGAAATGGTCAGGAAGTATCTAATTACATTGTGTGAATAATTTAGCCCCTATATAGCTCGGACATTGTAATTACTAAGTCTTTATTGGTCAAGACAATTAATCTTTTGGGCAATTTAATTACATAACGTTCTGCGGTGACGCCAAGGTGGGTAGGGAAGGAGGATAGGGGACGAGGATATGGGAGGGGGAGTTTTGCTTAGTGCCATGACTGGCCTCTATCTGTCAATGACATACAGAGAAATCATCTCGAGACGTACTCCTCTCGTTACGAGTTCTAACGGTTTTGTTACTACGTATTGTAAACGGAAAGTATTATTGTATTGCATTATTTTGATTCGTTTATTTGCAAGTAATGATGGTATGGTACATATTAGTATGTTTGTTAGTGAAAGACTCTTTTTAATAGGGGACTTTTATATCGTCTTATTTAGTTGCAATGATTTTTTGTATTGAACATGATTTATTCAGGGTATTTGTAATCGATGTAGTTATGCAAGAAATAATGGTGAAGTTCATATTAGCAGGGTTGGCGGTCTAGGACTCATTTTGATTAGGTTAGTTATATATCGTTTTATTAGGTTTCGTAGGCCACACTTAGCTTGTACAGGGAGACCTCTATTCGTCAATGGCATACAGAGATCTTATCATGACTCACAATTCTCTCGGGGCATGCAGTAGGGTCTGTAGGATTAGCGTTGTCTCTTTCGGACATAATCACTTGCTGCCTTCGGTAGGAATAGCGTTTGTTTCATTTTGATATGTAGTAGGGTGTACCTTTAATCACTTGACTTACGACTCGGTTTCGAACAGCTTATATAGATATATCTTAATAGGTCATAAATGACATTTTTATATAGAGAGAGCTAAAAAGCTATATTATTTGATCAAATCCATTCCTTTTTCCCGGTTGTATGCATATTTTATTTACAGAGTTTCTTCAGGGCTCATCGTTAGGAATCAAATAGTAGACGCAGTACGTTTCACATATTTTCAATTCAGAAATCTGTGGACAATGAGACAAGGATAAGATTTTTTATACATATTTTATGACATACAGTAGATGCAGGGTTCATAGGAACATCAAACTATTTTGAACATTTTTAAGATTGGTTGGAGTTCTTTTCACGTGGTTTCAAATGTGTTGTTCTGGGGACAATCAAACATGTTCAAGTTTATAATTTTTATTATATAGTTTCATATGAATATATACCTACTATGAACATTTACAGGTTATAACATGTTCATATTGACGTATTTTCATCATTCACTCCAGTACATACGCCACAGACGTATGTACTCAGCTTACGCCTCTTACATTATAAATCCATGTTTACATTAGTTTTATCTGACACATCGTTTCCTCTTTTCAGTGACGGTAGGTTTATTTTCAATGGATTTTTTGGGAATGTCCGGATGACCATAGGCAAGAGTGTTGCAGGAGTCGAGATAGTAACGTTTGTTTTCAAATTTACTGAGGCAGGTTTTTAATAGTGCGTACTGTTTGAAGTTGACATGCTTGTGCGTGAATGTTGTGTATGGTCTCAAAGCGTGTGTAGGTTTTCTGGTTATGGATGTCTCTGTATTGTTCATGTTTGATTTTTGGCTTGTGTCTGGTAATTGGTACCCTTAGCAGCTGGTTTGTGCCCTTGGACTCGAGCAACATACTATAACACTTTGGTTATAAGCAGATGATTTCACTCGGGCAGTCATCATCTGTTTTGCTTTTCAGTAGTCCCAGCTGTCATTTTTCTTGGATTCATCGTACAAGGGATGATTTTTCGGGTAGTTGGAGAAGTCCGTGTATTCCGTCTTAATGTAGGTCACGCCTTTGAACAAGATCAGCAACGAGTCTGTAGCCGAGTAAATAAGCGAAACGTTGTCACCGTAGCGTGGTTCCAGTGTGTCATAAAATAAGCTATGGACTTTTGCTTTAGCTTCTGTTTGGAACTGATGAGATTTATATCTATGTGACCTTAGGTAGCTGAGTGCAATTTCAATTTGCTTGATATCGGTCGCATTTTTTAATGCAAGGCAGGAGGCGTTGTATTGCATTTCAATGCAAGTCATGTTGCATTCCTGCAATTTCTTCATCGTACATGGGATGGTTTTTGGGGTAGTTGGAGAAAACCATGTATACAGCTTGAGGAGATTGTCACATTTTTCGCCTCAATATCGGCTATACCTTTAAACTGGAATAATATCTACCGCATTTCAATGCTACCCATACAGTATTGCAGCTTCATTGCATGTCATGTTGCATATATGGATTTTCATTGCTAGTCATTCGAGTTAAATTTAGGATATTGATAACATACATTTATATGATACATTTTTATTGAGGTTTGATCTTATGACACATTTATATACATTAGGTAACTACCTGGGCTTATAAAATATACCAGAACATAACTAATCACTTCGAAAATCTATGTGAGCAGCTTGGCGAAACATGAGTAATGACTTCGACCTCCCTCTCTTGTGTTATCTTGATCCTTGGTATCAGACCCACTCGAAGGGTTCTTTATCTATGAAATGCATTATTTCGCACCTGAAGCTGTCGGCTCGTCATATAGGTGTAGGATTTATCATCTCTTTTTTTCTCGATTCTATTGGGTTCCAGAGTGCTGCCCTTAGTACACACTTTAGATAAACGGATACCTTTGGGAGAAGTGTATGCAACACTTGCAATTCTAACCTTGTAACAAAACTTTGTTTTTTAGTCTTCAGCGAGCTTTTTCTTGACTCAAGTTTTTAAATTATAGTTGCATGTTTATGACATCGAATCGTTTGAGGGTTTTTGTAACTATTGCTAACATTACTATTCACTAGATTCCCGTAGATTTCCGAAATATACATAATTCTCCTAGCACTCAAACGTTTGAGACATGATTCGCTCTCCTCATGTTTCATTACCAGCAATTTTGGAACAAAGTCTGATATACATTTGATTTTTTTGTATAATTTTAAACTTCTTGTACTTGGTACCCTTTCATTACCCCATTTGATAATTCGGTTTCCTTCAACTTTAGCAGATTTTCCTTCACATGACATCTCTTCGGTATCACTATCACACATTTCAATATCACTGTCACTGGTACCCATTCCACTTAAAGTATCCCACGTTTTTCCCATATTTTCACTACACTCCATTTCATCTAAGGTTTGGGTGTACTCCCTCTATTTCACCCGATCTCTATACGTTCCACGTTTGGTTGTTATTGGCATCGCTCTTTCTTTTCTGCTCGCACCCTGTTGAGCATTGTCCATATCCTTATTTTTGATACCCAGGTCCGGATTATTATGTTCTATCAATACACCCGTTGCATCCTTGGAGCTTGTATTTTCTCGTCCATTTTTAGGAGTATCATATTCAAGATAATGCTGTTCTTTGAGATGTCGCCAAAGCCCGAACGTCGATCTTGATTTGCTTAATTTTATCTCTACACTGCAAAAAACATTATCCTTTCTGGTAAAATGTTTTCATGCCAAACTTGACGACATCCTTCTACAACAGAAGCAGATCGTTAACTAATTGAGAATAAATCTGATTCCAATTTTTAAATACACTTTGACATGAACAAGCACTGTTGATACCGGTATATGGCGACATATGCCGGCATATGCCGATATAATGTATAGCGTATACAAGGTTGATACCGGCAAAGTGTAGACACACACACACACATTTTTGTATGCATATACAAGATCGGTTAACATCTGTAGCATTTTTTTCTCCATGAGAATAACATCCCTTGCTTTTGTTACTAGATATTTAATGTGGATCAGCTTCATGGTATGTTAGGTTGAAAGAACTAATCATCCTAACCTAACCTAATTTAACTTATGTACGGTATTCAGTCATTGATATATACAATGCATAAAGAATATCTCCACTTGTTTGATTTTGATTTGATACAATTCTAAATCACTTTTACATGTTATTCACACCCATAAAAAACCTAACCTAACCTTACCTTATGTATGGTACCTAACCTAACTTATGTACGGCATGCAGTTATTGATAAATGCATAAGAACCCTCCACGAGGTTCTTTATAAAATTTGTACTTAATTCTTCCTACTTCATGGCCACTCTCGGTCCATATTAGGTAGCAGAGTTGGCAGATTTTCAATCTTAGATGGTTTGACTGTTGTCTGTTTCGCTTTTGCAGTTTTGATTCACACTTCCAAATATGATCTAGCAAATTTCATCCATTATTTCCCCGGTAATTATATCGTTGTTTGAATGGTATAGCTATTTTCATTTAATTCTTGATTTTTTTTTATACAATTCTAAATCACATATACATGTTATTCACACCCATCAAAATACTAACCTAACCTGACCTTACGTACGTTATTCACTCATTGTTATATACATATAATCCCCTCCACACGGTTCTTTATGAAACTTTCACCTAATTCTTTCTACTTCGTGGTCACTCTCGACTCATATAAGTTAGCAGAGAGGACAGATTTTCAATCTTAGATGGATTGAATGTTACAAGTTTTTCATATTTGTTTCCATTATCATGCATACGGGCACAAGGTCTCACACTATGTTTTCTTATTTTCCTTCGATAGATCCTGGCACTACATCATTTGACGACTTGCACAGTTGATTTGCCTTTTCTTTCCTATAATTTCCATACATTACTTCTGGATTTATATTTATTCAATTTTATTTCATTCTGGCAAAATTTACAGACCCCCATCACCCCATTACTTTCGAACAAACGACGACTCAAGCTATACCTTATCCTTCCATAACAGAATCACAATCTTGACTGAACAAGATCTGATCGGACTCTGATTTATTTTCTACCATTCTGTCACACAGATATAGCATTTACTCCGAGATAGGCTTAGGGCAATGCGTGAAACATATTCTTCTACCGACCTCGACACGACGTTTGCAACTCATCGCTTAACCTTTGAGTTTTAAGATATTATAAACAATTGATTTAGGATTTACACAGTTTTATTAGTATTTATTAATATTAATTACATATCTTGCTTGATTCAACAATACTTTCTATCTCATTTCTTTTGATTTGTAACAGCAGGGTTCATACATCCACCCGTACCCATCATCACGATGTCTCAGTTTCCTCTCAAAATCTTTCATATACACCAGTATATCTTTGATGCGAATACCGAAGGCTGCTCCGTTCCCTTGAGTCCACAAATGTAATGCTTCTTCTTCTTGAACCTCAATTATTCGAAACTTCTCCAATTCAGAGTCATTCTGATCTTCATCATTGAGGAATTGTTGCATACGTTCCAGATTTTCTTTGGTTCTTAGGTAAAATCCGTTTCCCACTACCTCAGTCTTATTACAGTCATGATTATTTTCCACTTGGATCATATCAATTTCGAGATTTCCTTTCTTATTTACCTTGAATTTCGTTACATACGACTGTAACCCGTCGACATTAGTCACCCAAAGCCGACTTCATTTTTCCTTTATCCATTTATGAATGTTATCTCCCACTCTTTTGATTCTTGTTTTACCCATTCTGTGATAACTGTTATTTCCTACACTTGTCAATATTTGTTCGATCAGACTCATATAATTTTCGGAGATTTCTTCTCCCAAAACCCGTAAACTAATTTTTGCCACGTAAACATTCCTTCTTGTCCATTTGAGGATGAGCTGTCCAGCTTCACTTGCTCTCAACGTAACACCGACTCCAATCTCGGTATGTAGCTAGCTTTTATAATGCGATTGCAGGCTTTATTTTTGCAATACATTAGCTCATCATGTACTTTGGCTGAAGGCAGTGGCCATCTGTCGGTGTTTGCTGTAGCTGGGATTTAGATTATTTAGCACCTTAGGCATATGCGTTTTATTGTTTTCGTGGTTATGTGAATTTGTATCACCTGTCTTCTCCCTAGATTTTGAAAACCCTATTGTTGGTGAAATGGGAAGGATGTTCGCGGTCAGTGCCGTTGAAACGCGCGTCTGTCTGAGGGCTTGGCTGAAGAGACGTACGTTCTTAACAAGATTGCTGTTGACAGAAGGGCTACTGACCGTATTTTGTTGATTTATATGCCTGCCGAGTAGTTTCCCCAAATTAAGGTAGCTAAATAAATGGTGACCTGGCCGGGTGCTAATGATAGTGGTCCTGGCAGGGTGATGTACATCATCAGTAGCGTGACTGTTGTTTCAAGGGTGATGGGTAATCGCTGACATGTTGCAGTTAAAGTAAAAATTATGAGCAGGCGTTAACTGGGTGTTGCTGTTAAGGAAAAGAGGAGAAGGCGCAGATTGTGTGCCGTCGTTTTCAATGTGGCGAAAATTCGTTGATTGTTGTTATTAAGATGTCGGTGAGAGGAAGATGAGGGGGTGCTGGTTGGAAGCTGTTGGCGTGGGGATAATGTGGGGACGTAGATTGGGAGCTGCCGGTGTGAGTATATTTGGTAGGAACTGACTTGGAGCTGCTTGTGTGTGGGTGGTGAGAAGGCCCTGAATGCTAGTTCTGGGTTTGTTGGAGACGAGGAGACTCTGATTAGAAGCCGTTGGTGTGAGTATTGTAAGGAGGCACTGACAGAACGCTGTTTGTGTGTGGAGTATGAGGAGGCCCTGATTAGCATTTGATGGAGTTAGGGTGGTGAGGAGGCTCTAATAGGAAGTTGTAGGTGTTGTTGTTGTTGTTGCTTAGCCCCGGTTTCCACCTGCGGTGGTGGAAACCGCGCCAGCGCAACGCCCAAAATCCTCGATACCCACCGACACGCGTGTTGAGACAAGGGGAGGTGGGAGATGATACAGGAGTGACCGGCATAGTAATGGGGTTGAGTGTTTTTGTTGCTATCTGGATTAACTTTGTGGGTCGTGTGGCAGTCAACAAATGGCCGTCAGCCACGCTGCAGCGCCCCAACCAGACGTGTGCAGGGATAACCTCATGTGGAACAGAGATGTTATGTAGGAGAGAACTAATAGGGATTTATCACTAGTCCATGAAAAAAATATTGAAGGTATATGTCGTGGCTCTGTTGTCTTGAAAGTGTCGGTGGACCTGAGGCCCGGGCAGCTCACAAGCTGCGTCCACGTCAACACCGCAGAGACGGCGCCGTCCACGCCGATGAGGATATGAAACAGGATGGCTTGAGGGACTTCCGCTGGTGCCGAAGACCCAGACGCTGCCACCGCAAGCAAGACATCTTGATGGAGTTGGTCCGCCTGACTTATGTAGGCTTCCTCGTGGGCGGCATTTGTAGGTGTAGGAAAGATAAGAGGTTGCTGGTTAGAAACAGTGGGTGAGGGAATGGTGAGGGTGCGCTGACTGGGAGCTGTTAGTGCGTGAGTGATGAGGAGGCACTGATTGGTAACCGCTGGTTAAATAATGGGCGGCCAATGAGATTGAAAGGGGTTTAGTTTGCTGTACAAAATCTGAGAACGTTGACTGAGAAATGTGATAGGATTTCTGACGTGAGAACCGCTTAGTAAGAAATCTGGTTACGGGCGCATTATTTGAAGGGTTGGTGAGTAATACTGAAGAGACAATGTTGATCTGAGGACGGGCCGGGTCGAAATCAGTGTTTATTGTTTGTGAAACAAGGAGTTTGGTAAAATGAGGTGTCAGTTTCTTTATGGGCATGGGGTAAGTGTGCCTCATGATGAGGGCTTATGAGTGGTTCCAAAGCAAAGGTATGAGATACGGTATGAGTTGACTGACTGTGTGTAGATGTCTCCACTGACATGTGGTAGGGTGATGATACAAGAGGATGGCCGTATTGAAGAAGGAAGCTAGGAAGGACACGCGATTGGCGACTGCTTGTAGCTGGCATTGTTACAGAAGTGGGTTTATGTCAAGGCATAGGCAATTTTTAACTAAAAAGTTGGTGCCTCAACCTCCAATTAATTCCTCTTACAATGACTCCAGCTGCTACCTAAATATGTACCTGGTGTTAATATCAACATTATATATATGAACACTTTTAGTATTGGAACCTTATTCACGTGTCAAAGATACACTTCCTTAGGGCTTACAATCTTCATGGTGTACCAATTTAGTTGTGCACATTGTGCATCTGAGTACGTAAGGTCAACTGTTCGTACTCTTCGTAAAAGAGTTGCTGATCATGCTGGCAGGGAGCTACGGGACAGGATTCCTTCTCAGTAAACCAACCAGGACATTCTACGACTCTCAGTCATGTAGAAGCTTGCAATAGTTCAGTGAAATATGGAAATCTAAAATCATAGGGTTCGGCAGCTAAAGTTGTTGACCAGACCATCCTCGAATGACACCCCTAAATTTAGTTGTAAGGTAGTTCCCACGTTAATGGTGGAAAGCGTACAAAATGTAGGCAGGAAGGTATGCAATTTTTTTTTATATTACTATATATACCATTAAATCACTGAAACTACTTTGAATTTTGTTCGGAATATTAAGATGCTGGAGATGGATTATTGACCCGAAACATTAATTTAAAAAATATATTTCTAGTAGCCGTCCTAGCTTTTTGGATTCTCC